>JAPYZS010000324.1:0-36078 GCA_030522925.1 Trissolcus japonicus | reverse complement strand
CGGCGCAAATGCATAAAAAAATTTTCGGCGCAATTGCACCCCTACTGAACGACAATTTTTTATCAGTTTTTAAAGGATCAGCGCAACTGAGTACGCCCCATTTAATCAATACGGGCCATTATCTTTCTCCGCTCTGTTTTCATAAATTTCAAGTTCGAGACCAAAGTGACGGCTTATGGTTTCGCCTTGGTCGTTAAAATAACTTCATTGATTTCCAAGTACGTTCGGGGAATAAATTTGCGTGGCACGGGTAGACAAAAAATAAAAGGTTATCATAGTCTCGTTGACTGTCTGCTGACGTGAAATTCTCGCAACCCTTGTCGACTTCGGCGAAATGTGTCTAATTCCGTGGCGTGCAAGTAGATATATTGAGTACATGTGCTCGGCTCACGAAAGTACGCCGCAAAAATGAATGAATGGATGAATGAAACGACTTATTTGACCCGGCCGCACTTTCCGTCGTTTATATACTGATCGAAATTTCAAATCACCAATTACACACCCCGGAGTCGCGTCGTTGAGTGATCGTTTTTCAGGGAACCCGAATATTGTTTCTCGCCGCTGTTCGAACTAAAAGTGGCCCCCCAAACTACTCAGAACGCAAGCCACTTTGTCTTTCATATCTTGATAAGTCGACGAAAATCTTGTAACACACCTTGCAATTTTTTTTTGCCCCATCAATTTTCAACGACTCCGCTTGCAAATTCGCCCGTTTCTTCGACAGAAATGAGGGTACAGTTCGTCGACGTTCGTACCGGTCGACACAGAAAAGTTCGAAATGAAATAAAATACTTCCATCGATTTATGCAGAAGGATTAAGAAATCAAAGACGTCGGCTTTAATTTCATATTCGGTCGGCAGGAATTTCGCCTCTGATCGGCCGTTTCGTGATCATCAATCAGCCAGCGACTTGCAAAGGTTTTAGGCCCATGACGATCTGACATTTCCGATGTAAAAATAAATACGAATTATTTATTCGGGATGGTGCATCACCGGAGATGCACGTCATGCCAAAAATAAAAGAAAAATTGCTCGTCGCTCTTCAGAAACTCTTGCTATGAATTATGGTGAGTGAGGCCAGACTGATACTACTGAAAACGTCACATTATCCCGGCATGCCTCCTGTTTAGAGTCGACGCGACGATAATTCAAACAAGGGCGGAATGACTGTCAAGTCTGGCGATTGAGTTCATAACTTTTGACTAATTTATTTATTTCTACAATTTTTTTCGCAACAAAATTTTCTCTGTTTAATTTCAAATCTTGTCTTGAAAAAATTATTGAAGTAAAAAAAAAAAAAAAAATATTGTTGCAATATTTGATATCATTTCTAAAAACAAAAACATAAATTGCATAGAATCAAATTTTCCTGAATAAAAATTGATCGGTTCGAAATGACAAAACAACACTGTAGTAATGAAAAATGGATGAAAATGTCAGCAAGGCGAACATCGTCGAGTCGATATGATTTTTGTCAGCGACGCTATCGCCGCTGCAGACGCGCGATTTCCACAAGCGTCGAGCAATGCGAGTGACCTCCGTCGCGCTAAACTATATTTATACCCCCGCGATGTGTACTTCGGTGCAGCCAACTTTATTGTCCTTTCTTTTTGTTCTCTTTTTAACGTCCTTTCTCCCTCTCTCGAGTCTTGCATTTATTTGCGTCTCGATGAGCCGCCAAATTTAAAATCTCACCGTCTACCGCTTCCAACGAGATGCATGACGATTCTCTCCCGATTGCGCGTCTTCTTTTCGCTCTTCGCCGAAGCAAATTAAATCTCTCGGCTTTTCTACAAAGAGCGCCTCTAGTCAAAGATGCGCGTTAAAAATAAAAACCACCGCGTGCCGTTGCTCAACTTCAAAATTTGCTTCTCGTTAAAAAAGCAAAAACAAACAAAATAAAATAATAAAAAACAGCAACATTTTTCTTCACCCAAGTATAGTATTAAAACTTGAGTGAGGAGAGGAGATGAAATTGGACAAATTTGTCTTCATCTAAGTGTAGGATTGCAAAAATCGACAGGCAAAATGAATAAGATTTATTTTCGTTAATTGAATAGTGTTTTTTATAATGAAAATTATACCCGAGAGAATGCAATAACGCTTGATTGATAAATTGTCGTAAATTGAAGTAGACTATGTTGCGCTCACCCTGTATGGTCCCGTCGTGGTCGTGACACACGCAAGCGAAAACCTCTCGACAACTTAAAGAGCGATCATTTTGTAGCGATCAAATGCGTGGTTTACCTTTGTCGTTATACGACGCTCATCCGAGTACGACGTCTGATTGATCGGCAGAAAAAGTCGTGTCGTGCGTAACGGTACGATTTGAGCATCTTGCCGTGCATGGAAGCGGTTCTGAGCAACGGCCCGAATAGACCGCGTCGCTACCGCGGGATACTTATACGCATCAATTATTTTCCATCGTTCTTACGATTCGAGAAAAATGCGACGCAACGAGGCTACCAACTAAGTGACTCATCTCATGTGCCGATTACCGTTCAATCGGAAAATCACCAGCCATTACTTCATTTCTCCCATTATTCAACCGCATTCAATTAAACTTACCCCCTCCCTCCCTTTTTTCAGTACTTTTGAATTCTATTAGACTCTTCTACTACTCTTCTTACTCTCTTAGAATTTGAACAAAACTCTAATTTTGTAATACATATTTTGTTTATTTGATAAAAGTTTCCTAGTATATTGTGTGTAGGATATATTTGGAGTAACATGTATGTCACATGAATGACAATATTATAAGCATATTAGCAGTATGCCACTTATATGCCAATATATGCCGTATATATGAAACATATATAACATATGTGCTTGCCACATATGTCATATATATTTTTTTATATGGGCTGTTACTCAAGAGCACCGGTGAAAACGCGTGTTTTGATCCATTGCTCTCTGACTGCGAGAAAAAAGAAGTTGGGATTTATGGTATTTCTACAACTCATTCAGCTAACCGGTGCCTCCATTGGATGCCAAAATGAAACGACCGATCACGCTTTCTTATTCCAGAAGAGAAAGTCTCATCCTTGTGTACACCGATTTTCGTCGGCTAATCAGTTGAATTAGTTATTCTAAATTTTTTTTCTACCTTAGACAAAAAAATCCCAGACAATTATGAAGATGGAAAAAAATTTAAGTATGACGAGCTTCAATTGATTTGTTCAGTTGAAACGTTGTTCATAACATTTGCGCAAACATTTTTGTCTGGCACGAATTGAAACCAGTTTTTTGTGAAACTTTTTTTTTCCATTTATATTTATAATCTGCAAATTAATCTGCAAATTAGCGTTTAAATTATCTCATTGAGGACGTCTCCGAGTTGCATTCTTAGACAAAAAAAAAATAAATAATAAATACCCAAAAGTGTTGTGATTAAATTACTGCAGTACTGACGGCAAGTTCCATTGTTCCGAAAGGTGAAACTCCTACTGCGTCGGAACAATTTCAGCTCCCGACAATTAATCTAAAAAAACTAAATAAAATAAACAGGTCTCTATATTGATTTGCATTATTTCGTCGAGTGGCCGGTTGATTATTCAATAAACGTCATCAGCTGATAATGATATATCAAACCAATGGCCTGGAGCCATGTTTTTATCTCACATTTATTATTCATCAAAACGTGTAATCCAACGATTCTCCGTAACGCGATGTGTAATCTCAGAAACAGGTGTCTGGCAGGAGCGGAACTAGCCGCGTAATGGACTTGATGTAAAAAAAATTTCAATTCACGGATGGAAGATAAGGTACCAAAAATTGTTTTCGTGCAACGAGCCTGAAAGTTTTGTAATTTGCCGATAAGATATTTGTATCGACAATTTATTATTGTTCAAATTAAATCAGCTGTTGATAAATTTCTGTATTATTTTTATTTATTTTAAAACCTGCACACTGCCGGCCTTATTTCCGCAATCTAATTGGTCTAAAACCTATGCAATTCGATCTTAATCGAACAATTTTCATCGTAGAAAATAGAAAAATAATAAAAATTATAATCACTTGAAATTAAAAAGTAAAATAAATAGTTAATAAATAATATATGAAAATATATACCTTAATATAAAATGAGATTTGGTAGACGTCAAATTACCATCAAGGATGAAGAAAAACTGAATTTATTGATAAGAAAGTGATATCGGCATATTAGAAAGTCGGCACTTTGAATCATTGATAAAGCGATGCAGTTTGTTGAGCGTAAACACTTGCTGCTTCTGAAATCTAACGTTAGGTTTTCTTCTTTTTTGTAAACTAGATGTTATCTGGAACACAATTTAAAATAGTTCAATCCTTGACGTTATTATATAACATTTAATGATCACTTATGTAAATTAAACAATTCAGTTGAATAATCCGCCAGTATGTGCAACACTTTCGTTTTTGTACTTTGTATACATACATTTTTTTCAATTTAATTTGATCGAAAGTAAAATTTGTTTCACACACTTTGGTCTTTAACATTTTTACTAAAAAATTTTTTTTTGCTTTTTCAAATTTGCTTTTGAACCACAGTTCTAGAGATGAATATATTTCGAGATTATGCCAATTGATATTATGCTAAAGCAATTGCAAAATACAGATTATGATACGACATGGAAGAATAAAAAATGATAAACTTATTTAAATTTTGCATGCGAAAGAAAAATAAAAAACTGATCGGCAAGTTATTGATATAAAAAATGAAAAATTTGACAGGAGTTAGGGTCAACGTTTGGTCGAACTTTGACGATAAAACAAAAGAAGGATCAGCTCAAAAAGAAGAATTAAACGTTAGTTGCTTTTTCAAAAATTCATTTTCAACTCGGTTATGAAATTTTGAAACAAAAATCGAAAATAAATTTGAAAGGACTTTTGTAATTAACTTCTTACATTTTTTTCAACAATCTTGGCCAATCTGAACTAACAAAGATATTAAAAATAACGGTTTTGTCTACAAAACTGTTTTTCACTATTTCTTCAATATAAATATATTACTGATGAAATTCACTTGGAACAGCAGAATTGATTTTCCAACACGTGTATCTCATTGAAACTCATTATAAAATCACGATGATTTATCGCGTCAACTTCAACTTGCACTCCGCTTATCAGCTAAAGTAATGTACAAAATTTAAATGAATATTGATTGATTTATAAAGTTCATCGAATTAAATGAGAGCATTAGGAATCAAACAGCTGTACAAATGCAATGTCAATTGATATGTATCATTGTTGTCCGATTGAATAAATGAGTACAGTCATGTACAAAATGTTACAATATTTCAAATTGTACATTTTGTCATTATGTATCATTACATTCATTTGACATGTGGTAATTTTTCATAAAACCTTTTTTAAGACAAGAGTTTGTATCAATCAATAAATACCGATTTAAAAATATTTTAATTTATTAAAAATGTAAATCTTAATTTTGTTTTTCATAAAATTATTTTTTTCTGTTTAGATCAAAGGCTCAGGCATTCGAAAGGCAGTTTGGACGTGCTGTACTTCAAATTTTCCGACAAAGTAGTGCAACACCGAGTGACCAAAGCGGAGCTTTCGTTATGGATCTACGGATCTGCGGAATCACGGGGAGACGACTGTTCTCGAAATTTGAATATGGATTCCGAAAACGAGGGATTAATTTCTGTGACGTTACAGAGGATTCTGCGTGGCGTCACGGAGTCCGGCAGCCCGAACTTGGGTCCGGCTTACACAACGAAGCACTTTAGACCGATGGGTCGAAGGGGCACCTGGATAACCATCGACATCAAACGGATGGTCGCCGAGTGGTTCAAACACCCTCGGGATAATCTCGGAGTCTCGTTGAAAGTTAGTTGTCCCGGGGGCAACCACCGCAGGAACCAGAAGATCGTGGAAACAAATCCGGGCGCAGAGTTCGCGCCTTATCTTGAAGTTCAGACACAAGAATTAGACGCAAGACGGAGTGGTAGGATTAAAAGGAACGTGGGCTTGAATTGCGATGAGGCCAGTCAGGAGAGCAGGTGCTGTCGGTATAAGCTCACAGTTGACTTCGAGAAGTTTGGCTGGGACTGGATAATCGCTCCTAAAAAGTAAGCACATTATATAAAAAAACACCTCGTTATTTCAAACTGAAAAGTTAGTTCTTCTGAGTTGCACAAATTTATCGTTTCGTTTTTGCAAGAGTTTTTTGTCGATCTTTATTTTATATAAAATTTGTATTATATATTTTTGATTAGATATAAGAATTGCAACGTATTTTGTTTAAAAGATTGTAATTTAATTAATTACTAATTCAGTAGTTATTCAACATTTTCTATAAACATTTTTTTCATTTTTCATTTTTACTTTTAATTGTTATATTAAATCTTGATTTGTAAACAACTAGAGCATAGCCAACGTGACTTAATGAATGTCAGTTTCTAATCAAAGTACAATCTGATAAGATAGCTAATACGAAGATCATAAAATCAGATCGTAAAATTGCGATACAATCGAACGTATGTTTTTGGCATTATCTTCTGTACAATTGATTGGTGAAAATCGATGAATATAAAATCTAAGCTTTTTTGTTTGAATACAGTCTCGATTGTGAAATAAAACTAAAAGTTGACTAAAATGTTCAATTTTCTAAAACCAGTTCAATTTGATTTAAATTTAATTCCAATAAATAGGAGTAGGAAATAAAAAATCCGGAAAAAAGTGAATTTAAATTTAACTCCAAAACAAGCTTTTCAGACTAATCTCTGATTTAGCTATTAACCTCCACCTATATATCTTGGTCATAACAAACGACGACTAAACAACGCATTACTATGAGAAAAATTTCACCTGAAACTAAACTGTTAAAGTGCCAAAAGCAAACGTTCCCGGAGTATAGGTATATGTCTTCCGCGGAACGTGTGAATTAACGATTGAAAATAAGCAAGTTTCAATTTCAAAATGTTATGACGTCTTCTACTCAATGTTTTTATTGATGTCACGTTTAGTGACTATGATTGAATCAACTGACCACGTTTTACAAAGCACCGATAAACTATTGTTTCGGACTCAGTTTCGTCGTCACAAAGAATTAAGACAAAAGCGAATTTTGGAATGAGTTTGTTTTAATGACAATCGCTTTTAATATGATTTGTTTAATTTGTAAATATAAAATCGCAAGGTAAAGCTAAAATAGAAGTAATAAATTGACATTTTGACTACTATGATGTGACATTTTATGTTATAATAATCGAAAAATAAAAACAAAATGATTTTCTAAAAGGTATAACGCAATAAAGTTTTGTTTTGAATTTACGTTTTTTCAGATATGATGCAAATTACTGTACAGGAGATTGTCCGATGGCTTTTTTGCCAGCGTATCCAAACACGCACATCGTGAGTTTAGCGGATCCGCCGAACAACACAGGTCCTTGCTGTGCTCCTCGGAAGCTTTCGGAAATTACGATGCTCTACTTCGACAACGAATATCAAATAGTTTTCTCGCGACTGCCTGGCATGGTTGTGGAAAGATGCGGCTGTTCATAGTCAACCACTGACAGACCGATCACACAGCATGACATTTTAACATTCGCTTCTCTTCGAAAAAACTTGTTATACCATTTCGAAAAAAATCCATTCGAACGGTCGTATTCGCGTGAATCGCAATTTCGTCCGCGACGTTTGAATTGAATTCTAACATTGATAGACTGAAGAGTTCCTCGTGCAACAAGCTGCGAGGACAATTTTCGTTCTTTTTTTTTTTTTGTAGTTTTTTTTTTTTTTTTACTTAAAGTGGGATGTACGAGGCGGTAAATTTTGCAAGAGGATATTTCTCGAATGAAGATATTTTCGTGGAACATGAGTGCAAAGTTTACGACTTTTTTACATTCGAGAAACAACGAGATCATTACTTAAAGGCACGGCTCTGCACGGCGCGGAGATAGTAAATTTATATTTTGACAAGTAAAGGGCGACGACAACGAATGACGGCGTCGAACTTTCTTTTTGCACGAAAATAAAGGTTGTCGGGGATCGTTCCACGGTGTACACTCGGCAATCGATTTCTAAACCTAATCTCAACGGAAATAACTTTGTTAGTTGAACGAATTGTGATAAGCAGAATAGTTGTTGACTCAACAATGATTATATATTTATATTCACAAGTATAAGTGTAAGGGAAAAAAAATAAAGCGTGTTTCGTCTGCGTGCTTATAATTAAAAAGAAAAACAACAAATTGATATCTGTAATATTGATATCAATCAAATATCATTAACAAATATTGCCATCTCGTGAAAATGTATTTGCATAATTTGTAAAAACAAACAAATATTATTCATTGTACATATACATTTTTGTAAATTTAGTAAATTATTATATAATTATGAAACGCATATTTTTGCCTCGTGGTAGAATAAGCAACAAATTACCGAATAGATTAATTTTTACATAAGTGAGCGTTTTTTTTATATTTTACAATTAACAATGAAACGTCAATCGATGAAAAAAAGAAAAAGAAGAAGAAGTTGTAGAACAATTGGAACGCGCATTTTTCTGAATTTTGCAACAGAAGTGTGCAGTAGAATCGCAGTAACTAAAGTATAAGCTTTTGTAATACAATTCTTGTTTGATCGAAGTTGTTTTTTTTTCCATGTCTTGAGACATTTCTGTGACAATGATGTTTTATACATAATGTGAGAACCTTGACAAACGAAGGCGAAGAACCATGGCAAGACGGATAGTTCCTAGCGTCACGGTATTAATTTTTAAGGTGCCATCGGGTTTGCTGTTCGTGTTCAATGACGTACGATTTTTGTACTTGTAAACAATTTTTGTCCGAGCAAACGAAATTTTTTCCTTCGGCGCTGAACATTTCAAGATAAGAGATTCAAACTCAATCAGAAGAGATATCAAAAGAAAAACAAAGTGGCAAGCAACATTAAGAGAAAAAACGAATGAACTTCCATTGACATACGAGCAGTGCCGAAAACTCGATGGCCAAGAGATCTCGGTGTACAGTTTAAATCCGTTGTTTTGTCTATTGTTTTTAATCTACTATATGTTTTATAATGATACAAATGTGGTGGATGGACAGCGTGCGCATGAAATAGCGAAAGAACAAAACAAAACAGGCAGTGTCCGAGTGCATGGAGCGTGTAAATATATGTACGACGAGTTTATATATTTGTATAAGTCGCTTTCTTACAAGAACAGAGTAGTGATCGTTTGACGATCAGTTTCACTTAGGATGTTTTTAACGACTAATTTAGATACGTTGTTGATAATTACGTAAGTTGTAGATACAGAATCATTTTGTCCGGTCCTTTTCTTTGCTTTTCTCTGTTCCTTCCTCTTATGTTTTTAATTTATTCGTCCCTGAATTTAGTTTTTTTTTTCGTTCAATTATACACAAAATTGTTCCAGTTAAGTTACATCGGATATTTTATTTATAACAACTTTTTTTTAAAAACAACCGTAGGATTAATTGCGTGAGGCCGGACAAAACAAAGGATCACGTGATATCTAACTTAACCAATCTACCTATTGCCTTTCCCTTGAGTTTAATATTGCTAAGCCATCGTTAGACACGTAGATATGACGAAAGGTGGACACTCGATACCTTGGTTCGTTCGTTTGTCAATGTATAAATAAAGCTAATGAAATTATGTATCCCGGTATTCAAAAGCAACAAATTTTGTACTAATATATGAAATGTGTACTTCTTAGATAGATGCGGTAGATAGAAGAATATTTATTCGACAAAAAAAATGAATGTTGTTTTTACTTTTTTCCTTTCGAAGAATAAAAAAAAACGGAGCGACTATTGAATTCGATGTATTTCGACAATTTTTTTTCTATTCACACGTAATGCAATAAACTTGAACGTTTTTCACATTGAAATTCGGAGTTTCATTTTCTTTTCTCTCGCCCTTTCTGAGTAGTTGCCTCGAGGAGAAAAAGAAATGGTGACGACTCGGAGATGCACTGAACTTTGTGGCGACACGACTTTTCGAAGTTCAATTCAATGATCAAAGTTCGTATACTCATCGCGCAATTTAAATTTGTTCTTTATGTCATTGGCCAATTAATAAATCCATTTTATAAATTCATCACTAATCTCTGAGATTGGCATCAATCAAACATTTTCGTACCCTGACATTAAGCGGTCGAAAAATAAACAACAATTAAGAGTATAGTTGATTTAACATTTTTCAAACATTTAATGAATTATACAGTATTGTTACAATATAACATATATAATTGTATAGATGTGCAGCTAAAAATATGTACTGTGAGACATACGGAATACTTATTTATAAGGTTAATACAAATTACCCCCATTCAAAACGATACGATGCACTTCATAATTTTTATCGTCAGCACAAAACCACTTACCTGGACATATTGTAAATGAAAAAAAAGTAACATTACATTTCTTGGATTAAATTTCACCTTCTCGTGTTGAGATTCGTTTCATATGATTTTTTAATGATGATAATATATAACAAAAATTATCATAAACAATTTTTTATGAAAATTCTAAATAAAATACCAAAAAAAATTTAACAAATTTTTTAATAAAAAAATAAAAAAATCGTATTAGTTTTTTGAATGATTAATACTTCAATGTTTAAGAAATTAGCAAATAGCGTTTATACTGTTACGCCGAAAAAAAGACGAACTTGGTGACACAATGAACTCAAGCGAGCCAGATTAAACTTTTTACGCCGGTAGAAAATTCTTTGTTTCCTTCGGATGATAATTTGAAGCTTCGACATAATTATCATGAGATGAGCGTTGCTAATGGTGTCTCGTGGAACGCGTTTAAAGCAACTACCTTTTACGATTCATTCGACGATCGTCGTAAGCACCAAAGCACTCATTATCCAGATTTGCATTTTATACACGAGTGGGCAAACGCAAATTTTAAGCTGAAACAACTGCGAAAACGTTGAGAATGAAAAAGAGAAAAAAGAATTTTCAGTGCATGTTTCGTCATTTTATGAGTTTAAACAAAATTTATTTCTTGAAACATTTGGAACTATTTGCGATTGATCGTTGTTATTACTCCTCTACGCGATTTCGAATTTATGGCTCTGGTTGTATTGTCGTTTAAAATGCAATTATTTTCAGAACCCGAGCGCGATATTTCTAAATTTATTTCAGTTGCGACTGCGAGTGTTTTACAGACTACAAAAGTAATCATCGCCGAAAGAACGTATTCCAGCAAAATCACGTCTCTGATAAATGTTGTTAAACGTTCTCGAGCAGATGATAATAAACTGTATTGTCAACACGTACTTGACATTTAACTCTCTTTTCACGTTTTCTGTCTTTCAGAGTGCGCGATATGATGATTGATATTTTCATTATTGCTTTACATAAAAAAAATATAAATCATTAGTGATGTAAATTTTTCAAAATTAATTTCAACCAAACAAAAATAACTGTCAAAATGACAACGCCTTGTCCTTTCCGTGCAATAAAACTTGATTAATTTGGATTGCAGTTTATTATTTTGTTTGATTTTAATTGAATGTAAATGAAATTTTCTTTTTTTTTCATGAGGAATTGATTTGAGTGGTTCATAATTGTGCTTGAGAGAAAAGTGATGACAATCGGCTGTCAAGAGTTTTACGAGAACAAGAGCGTGAACGCAAATGAAAAGGCTCGACTATGCGAGTCACAAGTAGGGGTTTACTTACACCGTAGCTTATTTCACAGAAGGGTGGCATGAAAAGAAAAAAAAAGGATGTGCCCGATTGACACTCCAGATAAATTTCACGAGAAGACTTAAAAATTGCAGCACAACGTACTACATTTCCATCCCTTAAGACAAAGTGAACAGCCGAATCATTTATTTTTGTTTCTCCCTCTAATTGGATTATCATTTTTCAAAAAAAAAAAGAAAATAACAAAAAGGTGATAATTATATGTGGAAAGAGGAAGTGACACTGGCAAAAGAAAGAAGCGAGCATACATTGTATGCCTTGTGATTGAGATGTAAGCACGACTCGGTAAAAATGCGGCTGCATGAAATGATTAGTTGTGTGCACGAGACAAGGCAAACACAAAAGCGTGCGCTTGTCGGAGGCGATGTACTTGAATTAAATATACGGCGGATATTTCTAGCACTCTGGGTTTAGCTCCGGAACGGCCACGGTATGTCATGTCGGCGAATACTATGTGGCTTTAAACGCACACGCGACTTCATCTTGGCGGACTCAGACACACGATAATAATTATCTGTGTATTTAATCAATTATTTATTATTCAAACGAAAAAAATTTTATTGAGATTCACAATTTATCCATACGAGAACACGTACACATTCAAAAACAAAAAAGAAATTGATTTTAGTTATGGGAGTTCTTTCTTTTAACTGCACAGAATTTTAGAATTTTTATTATAATTTTGTATCATTTTTAACAAAATTTTATCATGTATAGATAATGAAATTTTATATCTTATATTATAATTAGTATCCATATACTAAAAATAGACAAATTTATTGAAAATCAACGATTTTAGTCACTGTAATATAGAGTTCCTTTAACATTTTTGTATTTTTGGTTGAAAAAAAAAATTATTGCCAGACACAAAAGTTCATTAAACTGTTGTGCAGTCAGATTACGCCTTTGAGTATGAATTTGATAGGACGCATGAAAGTAATACATATTATTACTCAGATATACGTGTCATCAGGAAGAAGTAATATTAATACATGTCGTTCAACTTTTGTTTAAGAAACGACACGTACGCGTCACTGACTCGGAACAGAAGATAATGTTACCTTAGACTTAACAAAATTTTTGGCTCAAATGATAATTCTCGTCGCAGTCCGTTGAGTGATTAATAATTGCAATCGTCCAATTTTCAGTGTTTCACGATTAAAGGATAGTCAATCTCGGGGAAAAAAACAAATAAGAAATAAACTAATGAGATAGAAAAAAGAAAAAAATGCCCCTGATGACCCAATGTGAGGACCTATCGAACGATTACTAAAATCGCTCATTATCTTTTAACTTTCTGCATGAGGACCGATAAAACAAGTTTATTGGCAAAAGTTGAATTTCATCTTGCGTAATAAGGTGCGCGCAAGTGGGGGATTGAATTTGGGTACATTGACATCTACGGAGGAGTTATATTATGATTCTTCTGCCAACCCCTTAATCTCGTGGAACACTACGTGTACTTTATACTTAGCCTACCTGGCAAAGGAGGGTATTACGGGGTTACTAAAGTATTGTATGGCCTCCCTAAGCCCCATAAGGATAGCTCTCAGGCACGCACCCCCCGTTATCATGCGTATGCAGTTTTTTCGCTGGTGCGTGTGGTGCAGCCCTATGCAGTGAAGGTGAAGGGGGCATCGGGTAACACGGGCAAGCAGCCAACCAAGCAGGTAAAACGCTAAACCAGCCAACTGGTAGAACAACAGAACAGCGTTGTATACACTTCTCGAACGTGCTCGCTTCTGTCATTTACTTTGCAATCATAACTATGAATTCACATTCATGTCTATCAACAATTGTTCATCTTAACAGCAGAATTGAGTATAATATATATAAAATGAGTAAGAATCTTGAATTTTTGAACTAATCTCATAGGGTCAAAAATATATATGGAAATCAATGTGTATTTTATATTGTAAATTAAATTTAATATAATTAATTAGTTATTGCCACTAAATGAATCAGGTATAACTAAATGTTTTAGTTTTTTCATATCTGGCAGCAAAAACGAACTCACAAAAGCAAATGAGAGAAACGACGTCGAAAAGTCATTAGGAAATACAAAAGCTAGGCGATACTGTATGTATACGATACTCGCGTATCGATGCTATCATGGCCGTACAGTGACACATACGATGCAACAAAAGGGGTTGCTTAATGAGTGACCTATTAGATGCCAAGAACCAACAATTACTCGAATCTCGTTATTCTTATCTGCCTGCCGAACTTTCGTTTTTTCATTCCGCCCCTTGTTATTATTTTTTAGTTTTATTTTTACTCTCTACGGTATTACGGACGAATGCAAGCTGCATTGGGGTGCATAAATCGTCGGCATGCCGAATTGCTGCCACGACAGGCGGACCATCTAGATGTGTGTACACATAAACCATTTGTGTGAAATTCCCGGAAGAGGCAGATAGCATCGCCCATCACGAAGAGGGTTTCTATAATTTCGCTCGTTTCCCTCCTTCGAACTGTCGGTTGCACTGCTTGCACGCACATCCGCATTCAATCATCTAGGACGTGAGCTCCGAAATTAAGAACGTCGATGTCGAGCCCTGTCACAACTTTTGTCCATTTCGTTAGCCCAAACTTACGACCCTGCGATAAGACATTGAAAATGTGATTCGTTCGTGGGTCGCACCGCTGCTAATTCTCATTTGCCAATCTTTCGCTCGGACCAACACGAGGGTCACCCTTCTGAAACACCCAAAATTTGAATTTTATATACAAATCAACAAACTACACGTTACTGTGTTTAGACCCTGTTTGACGTTCTATTTTTCATACAGGGAAAAAAGGCATTTTGATTTCTTGCAAACAAAATAAAATCAGAACCTTTAGATTTTATTTTTATTCCAAAAAAAAAAAGAAAATTTTGTAGTGATTTTTTTGAACATCTAAAAATGTTTTTTCATCTCATTAGTATAACAAAAACTTTTATTGTGAGAAATTTTGATTCGCATATCAGAGCAGAGTGATCGAAAGCTAATGAACGAAATGGATATTCGGTCATATTCAGCTCAAAGTGTCTGACAACAAGAGTGAATTCTCTCGAGGTCGATCGCGCCTCACGGCTCCCTAAAATTATGATAATCATGCTGCGGCTATGGCGCCGTTAGGAAATCGAAATAAAAAAATGAAGATCGTTTGAGAGGAAAGAACTTTGCACCGCGCGACTCGCAAATATAAAATGAATATACGAAACGATGCAAAATTTCGGCATTGTTTTTTTTTTATTCTGAAAACATTTCAAGTTAATTATATATATATATATATATATAGTTGGAAATTTCGCAAAACTACAAACAAAAGATAAATGTATCACAAGTGCCTCAAAACTTCGACATCTTTTTGACAAATGAGATAAAATTATTTCAAGTCACATTTTCTTTCTTAATTTTACGAAAATGAAAACTTATGACACTTTTTCAAAGTTATGTGTCATCCTCTTTTCTAAAAACTTCGGAAAAGTGTTAACGCATTTTGTTTGAGAAATAATAATTTTTTTAAATTCAGACAGTTGATATCAATGAAAATATTAAGCGATATGCAAGCCTCCGATTCACCATTTTTTTTTTCATTTTTGCACAAAAGTTATTGTAAAATACTCGTCGCATTCTGACTGACGCACTTCTTTTATCGCACGTTTCCAATATCATTAACACATTTATCAGTCGGCTTTAAGATGTAGGTGACCCAGCTTTGACTAAACTGCACGGTCTTATTTGCGGCCAAGAAAAAAAACGACAAAACGAAAAAAAAGAGAATTGACACGAGTAGAAAAAAGCCATTTCGCTTTGTCATCCGATTTTTTTCTTTTCTGAAAACGAGGAGAATAATCTCTCCTTTCTTCTTACTCTTATCGCCAACAAATTGCTTATTGCAATTTTGATAACGTTTGCTTATTTTTAACTTGTTTTTATTTGTCAACAAGGCGCAGTGAGATTTATAATTGAATGTAAAAAAATGTTAATCGTTATGATTAAATTAGAGTTGTGCTGACGTTGACGAGACCGTCAAATTCCAGGAAGAATGACGTTTGTTCGCGACTAATCAACGGACGAGACGATCGCCAGACAAGACAATGATAAATCAATCTAATTCGCATGCTCAGACGCGCTCCGATCCCGTCGAATTGGTTTCATAAATGCGAAGATATCGACCTGATGCGGACGGTTGAACGAACGCCTCTGTTAACGAGCCACTGATTGTGAAAATTATAATCTGCCGCCGAACGTACATACACGTGACTCGTACGTCATTGCCGCTGACGTACCATGGCTAGTTTGATTTATCGCCGTAGCCTGTCGAAATAATTGAACCCGTCCTTGTGATTGCCACTCGTGAAACTTCTTTGCCCTCCTCTGTCATTCGTTTGAATTTTTAGATTAAAAAAAAATTCATTCTTCTTTTGGTTCTTAATCAACTTTTGAATAACTACCGTTGGCAATGCAGGAATTTTTGTTGGTAATTCCAACACCGCTGAACATGTAGAAAACTTTCGACTATTTTTTATCTTCGTTTTGGTCGTTAAAAATGTTGTTACAAAAATTGTACAAACGTTGCATTAAAAATCACGACCGACGATTTGCATTGGCAATTCAATTTTGGATTGTCTTGGATTGTTTTTCGTAAGATAAGTTTAATTCGTGGAATACAAATTATCAACGTCGGATGATGTGCGAAATGGATTTATCGAGGAGAGATAAGCGAGCGCAACTTTTGAACATTGGGAAACGTCTGGTTTGTAAAAAGTAATAGGTGAGCGAAGAAAGGGCACCGAGGTGACTTGAATGCGAAACCGGTAGCCACCCAAGAAGGCGGTTCCCTTTCTCTGCGTGTGGCCGTTTAACGTCTTTCATTTTGTTTTAAATTTTTTCATCCAAGGTTGCGCCTTGCGCGGCTTAGCGCGCTCAAGAGAGAGATAAGCAAAAACACGAGAACTCGAACCGTGAGCCTTTTGCACCTCAGCAACGCGGGTGAGCTTGTTAAAATGACGTCTCAATTTAAGCAGCTCTTTCGTAGGGTCTTCAGGGTCGTCTCAACTGCACGCAAGATGTGACGCAAAACGAAATACTGAATAACGGCTGTGCCTCGCAACAAACGAATGATGTTACGAAAACGAAGGGAAAAAAAGTTAAAACAAATGCAATTCTACATTCGCAACTAATTTTAGCAAGGATGCTCTTTTTTGTTCCGTACTGATTTGTAATTAAGATTGCAGGTCGCTCCGAGGATTGGAAAAAAACTGAAATAAAAGTTTTTGTACTTTTTGTCGAGCATATAACAACTTTCATACAACCAATAACTTTCAAGATTTTGCATCATTTTTTTTCACCAAAAAGCGTTTTAAATAATAAATCATTTGATTCGTCAACTGATAAATTGTAAGTCACTGATTTAAAATTTCAAATCGACTTAATATCTTCATTCTTTTGTTTCGGATGAAAGCAGGAAATTTTTACTCAACGTTAGAATATTTTCCCGTCGTTGCCGTCCTTCTTGTCCATGATAATGTCCTGTCAATAATAAAGTTGGCAGCGCCGCAAAAGTATTTTCCTCTCCTATTCGTTTAACATGAAATAAGATTTGCCTCGTTTAATATCATTCCTACCAACATTCGCGACTAAGATTCACAAAACGTTTTATTACGAAATGTCAAGCTTCATACGATTGCAAGTTTTTAGCCACCCTGACAATTCAACTAGATCCAAATTAATTTCAAATCATACAAAAATCTTCATTAAAACAAAAAAAGTTTTCAGTAAGTGAATAAAAAAGAACAGGACAACTGGCATAAAATAAATAATGTTATTTGTTGAATATAGAAAAAAGTTCAAAAACCCGATTATTTCACGGTTAACGTCAAGATGTATTTGGGCCATGTTGTTCTGTCTTCCTTTTGCAAATGCAAGGAGTTATGAAATAATGAAGAAAAAAAAGGGAAACTAGCGGGACGAGAAGACGGATCGCGGTTAAGGGCCAGAAAAAGATAAAGGACAATGATAAAGGGAAGGGCAACGAAAAGATACTCAAGTACAAAACTAGTAGGGGTCGAAGCTTTTTCGTAATCATCGCAGCAGCGTTGTAAGATCTTGGTAAAGAAGAGAACGAAGATGGAAGCCTTGGCTCATAATAGGAGGAGCGACCGGCGCCTCTCGCAGCATCACCACGTGGCATGCGGCCAACTACCGTCTCCTGATCAATATGCTTACAGCAACCTCCTAGGACCGTGGTCCCTATATATAATATTACACACATATGACGTGTTTTATATATATATTTTTATATAAAATGCATGCACGTCTACCGCCACACAGCTACCCATTGGTCCTCTTGTTTACCAGTCTCCAAAAGTAAAGTGTCAGAACCATCTCGTCCCCATTTTTTTTGCAATATACTTTACTTTACGACGTAGGATGAAATCCCAGAGATTCATTTTTTCATTCTGTCCCAAAAACTGCGTGATTCTTTGCAAGGATAATCGGTACCAGGATGTTTCAATTTGTTCAAACCGAGCCCAACTTTGAGAAGCTCTGTAAAAATTGCTCCGGCCGATTTTATTTGTGCGATGAAAATGATGACGGTGTAAATTGTGGCACTCGTCAATGGTTGTTATAGAAGGTTGATTAATCGGGTCATAAGGGCACGCGTCGGGCACGTGGTTGGCCGGATCTTTTGATGCGGCATTGGTACCCTGAAGGAAAAATGTAAGGTAGTGTTATTGGTGCGCAGAGCGTGATCGTGTTAAATGGCCGGGCACGGTGAACGGTCACACGTGCACGCGGGCAGGACACCAGAGGACCGCCTTTTGCGTGCACAAACGTTTGATAGCGCGTACGTGCACACATACGATATGTGTACACGTGTACCGATTACCGTGGGTGGGTGGGTGGATGGACAACGTGGTGGTGGTTGCTGCTGCTGCTGCTGCTGCTAGCGATGGTAGAGTGGAGGTGGAGATAGCGTGGTGGTGGTGGATGAACCTCAGTGTCCGGCGCGCCTTCGACAAGCGTGCCTCGGTTTGAATAACAACATCACATCGGTCGTTGGCGCACGATATAATCCTGCGTGTGTGCTGATACGTGTGTAGATGTAAAACAAATAAAAGGGCCGAAAATCGGTGCCGAGAGAAGCAACAAAAATTTTAAAAAACTAAAACAAAAATACAAAATTCGCGCAGTCAAGATCTCACGGGGGGCGGCTTGATCGGCGGTACGAGCCGCAGGGCGACTCCGAGGGTGCCAATTGAACTGCGAGAGATCGGCCGGAAGAGGAGGAATCGGTCGCGAGTGGTCCAGCCTAGACTTTTAAATGGTGCAGGATGGTCGCGAAGTTGGTTGTGGTGAGACGTCGGGTAGCCACGTAAAGTGTGAAAGAATGTCGAGACGACCCTAGAAGTGTGAGAACGGACGGGTGGAGGTGTGCAGAGCAAAAAGAAACAAGCGACGGACGGGATAGAATATAGAGTTGGGTGGAAGATTGGGCGCATCAGAAAGTTTGCGAGCGAGGCGAGGCGAGAAGGGACAGGATAGGAGAGCTGGTGAGTTGTTTGACTCCGGGGGTCACGAAAAAGGTCGCATTCTCTTGGAATAGGAGCGGTTGGTGTGTAAGCAAGCGAGCGAGCCAAGCGTGCGAACGAACGAAGATAGAGCGCGCGCAAGTTAGAAGGAAATAGCGAGAGAGAGCGAGAGGCGATTGCGAATGGCCGATAAGCGGAAGGGGGCGAGGTTGATCCAACGCGAGATCGTGCGATCGGTAGCCGATCCGGTGCGCTGGTAATGGGGGGTTTGGGCGAGGATGCCTTCTCCCCGTTGCGGTCATCGTCTCTTGGCATCGTCTACACCAGGAGCCGTCAGCTCGGCACCGAGCAAACTCTCACAGCGGGTCGTCGGACGCCGCCGACGAAGAAGGCGCGGAAGGAGCAGGAGAGGACCAACGCAGACAGAGCGTTCTGCGAGCGACGTGCGACATCGGCGATCGGCACCACCGCGAGGTGACTACTCGTCGGCCCCGTTGCAATGCCCCGACGGCGCACGTCATCTCGCCGCCGCGCCGGCAGACAAACATCCTGCAGCATCCATGAGTGGTCCCGCGCGAGGCACACCTCACAGGCCCAGACGACGCTCGTGAGCGGCGTCCTTCTGGTGCTGGTGCTCGCGACCCCGGTGCTCGCGCGCCAGGCTCCCTCCTCGCACCAGACCTGCCCCGGCTGCCCGCACCAGCAGCATCACCACGTCCACGGCATACACCGCAAGGACACCGCCGGCGGACCCAGTCCCGACGACCTCAGGCTCGAGGCCATCAAGCATCAGATCCTCACCAAACTGGGCCTGCGCAGCCGGCCCGACGTCAACCGGACCCTGGCCACTGTGCCCCGGCATCTCGCCCTTGAGACCCTCTATCGAGCCGAGGCCCAGCAGCCCGAGCCCCGTCGCAACGACGCCCTAGGCTACGGCTATAGCTACGGCTCCGACTACGGCTCCGTCTACTCCAATGAAGAGTTCTCCTATCGCAACCTCGACCAGCCGACGGAACAAAATATCGTTAGTACTGCCACCGCGAGCACCACTACTGCCGACGATGATCGTCACCGCATCACCACGCCCTATCGGGATTACGACGACCACGCACCCCAAGAACCCCAGGAGGAACTCGACGACTTCTACGCCAGGACCTCTGAGATCATCACTTTCGCTGAACCCGGTAATTTCAACATTTTAATGCCCCCCTCCCTTCTAGCTCGCCTACACATAGGTTCTGCAAGTTCAAGTTGCAAATTGTCCGGCACGAGTTGCAGCCCTGATTCTTTGCCGATGCTCATCGTTACAGCTCTGTCTTGGGACGATTGATGGCGCTTGACTTCCTTGAGTTAAACACTCAGTTTTTGTCAGGTGTAAGATCTGATGAATGATCTAACAATCGTCTACATTGTTTACTGAGTTTCAAATTTGAAAGAGAGAACATTCCACATTTTGCAAACGAAGTGGAAGACTTTCAGATGAAACATCATAAACGTGTCCATAAATGGTACATGTATGAGTCATATAAGAGTTTGATATATATGGTCCATTTATGGGCACATTCATAACACATACATGGCTCCATAGATGATGCATTTGTATTCAGAAAATATTATATTTTATATATGGCAAGTATAAGGCATGTATGAGCCATATATATGAACATCTGAAAAACAAATGGGACATTTTGTGAGTATAAAGAACAGTACATGTATGGTTTTGACAATTATGAACCACAGATGTAGACATATATAAATTTTTACTTGGGTTAAACTTATTTTTCAGGAAAGTTTTCAAAAACCGGTTCAGATCTACCACTTTTCTGCAGAATGAAAATTTTTAATTTTTTAAATTTAAAGACTTGTTTCTGTTCTCAGAGGTCTGGGTAAAGAAATTTTCAAAGGGAAGATTTTTTTTTACTTTGCGTATACACGTTGGATGGTTTGATTAAATTTTTTTATTATTGCTCACTCATACAATCGATAATCGATACAATGATAATCTTGGCGAAATCACGTTAAACAACGCTTAGTCGAAAGTACTCATTATGCATTAGAATTTCATGGCAATTGTATGTTGATACAGCATTGGTATACAGTTCAAATACAAGGTGTTTGCCTAATATAATAACTCAATTACACATGATAACATGTATACCGATAGGTCAAAGGCTAATAGTGGGGCAAAAGAAAACATTAGACGATAAGCAAAATTGTGAGATTTATAAATCGGTAAGAGTATTTTCAAAACCATAGATTGGAATTTTGCTTATTTTCATTCATATTCTTATCGAAAAAGGTTTCAATTTTCAATCAACAAGGATGCTAGTAATAAACTTGCAATAAGCACTTGAAAACATTTAATAAAACACTATTACAAAATAACTCTGTTAAGTGGAATTGATATCATGAAATCCGTATTTTCAGAGATTGAGAAAAAGACTATAACTTACAGATATGTTATTTCGAAAAAAATCAATAAAAGTCAGGGAAGATTAAAACAAGTCGATTGACCCATTTCGTTATTTCTATTAGACAGTTTGTTAGGGATCTAGTGGAATTCAGCCGTAAAAGGGATATAGTGTTTATATATTAAAATAATAAATAGAACTTTTTTTCGTCATTTTCGTATCACGTTTTTAAAAAAGAATCTAAACAAAAACATTCGAAACACAATTTTTATTTAGTTGATTGAAGTTTGATTTTAACATCCAGTCTCTAAGTAATAAGTTTTTGTGTAATAATGTCTAACATATATTTCATACGTTTTTGGCTTCACCAACGAAAGAATAAAAATAAGTTTGTTCACATTTAATTAGGAACCACTTGGCTGATTCTTTGAGATATTGTTCCGAGAAATTGCAAATATTGATTTCTAAAATTCCAAAATATTGGTACTGTAAATATCGCGCTCCTTTTTATACTCATCCTGTGGTATTCAATTTTTTCCCCAGCTATCTCAACTGAGCAAAAACATTTTGCATTACTTTCCATAGAATATTTTAATCATATACACAGTCTAAGGATAAAAAAAGCAAAATACGAGATACCTTACCCGCTTGTTCGTGAAAACCTTGAATCTTGGAGTGATGTAACATCACGTTCAGGTCATAACATGTAATGAATCTTCCGATTGAAATCTAACTTTCTGATTATCTAGGCAAAATTTCGTGTTCGAAAGTTGGCATATTTTTTCTAATTCATTCAATTTCATTACAACTTTGATCTTAGATTCGTGTGTGGAACCTTCAAACTTTAACATGAGTCAGAAAATTAGTGGTTTCCATGTAACTCCATCGTTTGAACTGATAAAAACTGCCGTTATCTGCCAGCGATTTTACATCGGCCTGCAACAATGTAATTTTCTACATTTTAATCATTTATAAGAATCTAATAGGATTCGCGTGCATCTTTATTTTAGTGAAAATTTTGGTCAGATATCTACACCAAAAAATAATAACCAATAAAAAAGAAGAAAATGTTTCGAACCGAACTTGACGAAGTTAAACTGTCTTTTGTTTTGTATTTAGAATATTCGAAACAAATAACACTTAATGAATTGACAAACCAATCGATTAAAGAAATTAAACGATTCATTATCGCAATCAAGAAATCATCTATTTTTTACCAATGTGCAATGTAAAGAGCGAAAGACGTAGCATTTTATTTATTAACGAAGTGAGCTGTTTCCAATGATCGATAATTAATGAATAAGGTAAAAGATATGCACAGTGAAAAATGAGAATGTTGACAGATCATTGAGATCAATAAACGGTATTTCGGTGTTGAACCAAACTTCTGCACTGCAAAATCAAATGACATATACAATTTTGGGCTCTCCAGGCATTCCACGTTTCTGGATAATTGACAATATAAAAAACGTCATGTTAACATAGACATAATGTGCTATAGTTTGATACCGTGGTTCAAATATATAATTATTTTATAAGTAGTGATGGAGGGTGTTTCTTCTGTTCTCTACAACGCGATTATTTCCGCTTTATCCATATAGCGGAAATGATGCATCTCATCACAACGATCAAAATTGAACGCCTATAATATATCCAATTTACGAAACAATGCAAAAGAAAAATCCAATTATTGATACTGTTGTAAATTTTTGACTCAGTGGTTTGAAATACAACAAGAAATAATACATTATATATTTTTATTAATTTATCATGATTAATTTATTTCGATGCAGGTCTATAAAATATGTTCGAGTGATATCTTATTTAAAGCGACGAAATCATGCTTCACATTCAAAAAGAAACTCGTGCCATCTTTCTCATTACATTCGATCATTCTCTCTAGCATTTACGTCCAAAGCTAAACAGACAATTGAGTTCGAAGGCCTTATAATGAGAACAAATAAGAAAATAACATAACACTTGAAGTGAGAGACCGGAAAGTAAATTTCTAATGTTTGAAACAACCAACAGTTAAAACATTTATATTTTTAAGTTTGTACCTTGCGGTCTAGTTAACGTAATTGCAAATGCTCCACGTAAATAGAAACTAAAATGCTAGCTCCCCGAGTTTGGTGCAGTTAAATATAAATTGGACTTCATAAACACTCACCTATAACTTAGTTTGAATATGAAAAAAATGAAATTGCACTACTATGGTAAAACAAAAGTTCACGCAAATGTCGCGAGGGGTTGTACAAGCTATCATTGCGTACAACGCCGATTGCACAAAATTTTTCGTTTATACACAAATGATACCTCAAATAAATACAATAAATGACTCGAAAATGCTCGAACAGTAACGAAATAAACAAAATTGTAAAAAAAATAACAGCATGAACTATATGAAGGCGAGGGGAAAAAGCATGAATGAAAGGCTAATCGTTGATAAAGCAGGTGGAAAGACGTCGTATGTCTGAGCCGAGGCGACGTTTGTGCTCGAGTGTGGGACCAGGCCACACGTTTGAAGCCACGTGTCTTCAAACACTGTGCTGCGGTCTATAGTTCAGTAACTCTAAGTTTAACAATAAGGGTAATAGAACCAATGTAATGGCAACGTTCGCGCCAACCGTTTGCCTCGCTGAAATTAATGAGAAAAAGTCGAAACACTCGGAGGGTTGCTCTTCCTCCGCATCAGACGTCATTGTCCCCAAGCAATTCTCTTTTCATTTTGCATTTCTCGCGACTCAACGCTGACCGAGCATGCAGACTCCTCAACTTCGAGCACCACTTGACTTAATGTTTTGAATCCGAGCATTTTGCTAAAGAATATTACGATGCTCTTCGGAGGCTCTATAAGCGTAGCGTCGTGACAAATTGAGCGTTGTAATTACAGTTAACAAAAGTACTTCACAACGTCATTATAAGTAAGTTCTATAAGGCAATTAGTTGCCCCTTGCCTACCTTTTATAACAGATCGAGTGTACATATATGTGGATAATTAAATGATCCGACATGGTCAGCTGTAATCTGATATTAAAACAGTGCAAATCAATAGAGGAGGTGCAAAATTGATCAAACCGGTTGTTCGTTAACATGCTTTTGAATATTTTTTTTTAATCTTCCTAAACTGAAATTGATACAAGATCCATGTTTAAGAATATTTGCAAAATAAAAAGAAAAATGGTCAGATTCTCCAAATTTAAAGTTTGTATAAAAAAAAAGAAAAAAAAACAAATAAAAACAACTCTAAGTAAAAATAAAATAAAAAACTATTTTGAATCAAAGTTGAAATAAAAGTCACGAGTAGAATTGAATTTATGAAATGATCTTTATAAATGTTTTATTCAACCCCATCAAAACTAATACATTGTTTTTTTTACCTTTACTTTCATTAATTTTTAATATTATTATCTTATAGGAACTATCAGAAAGTCAAAATAATCTCACTCAATTCTTTGTCCCGAGAATAAAGTTTTGTTTCACCACGTAAGCACAAGATATCAATTTGTGGTTGTTTGAAAAAAAAAACTTTTTGCTCAATTGATTTTTAGTTTTTGCCAAACAATTTTTTGAACAAACCTAAATTATTTCGATCAATTGAAAAAAGTTTTTCATCATACGGGAAGTAAAAGTTTCACACGCGGATTTCCAATCGATCCAATATCAGATGCAAAGACAAAATGATCACTTGAACTTTTCATTGTAATTAAAATAAAAAGTGGTTAGCATGGAGATTAATATTTATGATTGGTCGTTGTTACGTAAACGATCTATGTCCGCGTTCACAATAATTTCCAATACAATTAAACGTACATTGCACCGTTTGCATAAAGCATGCGGCTCAATAGTTTTAGATCAATGATTATTTACGTTACGATAGATATAGATGTGAGACACCTATTTATACATTATTGCGTGATGAGTAATAAGACGCGTGTATTGTTGTAAAGCAAACATTCGCGTGCATACTTTTGCTGATCCCATTCTGTCATAGTGCATAGGCAAGAAACACGTCATACTTTTCGAAGAAAGTAAAGGAAAGTATGAAACGGTTTTAGTATTGATATTGATCACGGTCGCGTTGAGCCATACCCTTTTGGTGCCATATTTTCGTAGGCACTTCCATTTTGGGGACCGCAAATTTCGATTTACCAAATGCATCTACATCCAGGCCAGAAAATGTCTGAAATACAAAACTAATAGAACCGTTTCAAACGTTCCTACAGATTTGTCCATAACCTCCGTCACGCAGCAGGGGGAAAGGAAAGCTGATAAAATGTTTGATAAAGATAGATCCGAAGATTAGCGATTTTTTTTTCTGGACAGATATTTTATAGACATTTGTATAGAACATCTATCTATAGAATGAAAATATTAAAAAATTAAAATTGAAGAAAGTGCAAATACAAAGCCGACCTGCTTGATAAATTTTGATCCAATTTTTCTTTTGATTTGACATACAAACGAAGGAATTCACTTGACATTGATAACTGGAATGAAACTTATGGGGAAAAGAGAGGTAGAAAAGAAAGGAAAGAGAATCGTATACAATGGCGTGTTACTCGAAAGTAAATCGGTTGTGTTGAATGAGTAAATGTTTTGAAAAATGTTTGTAATCGTTTTTCGAAGGGCAGTTGTCTATCTAAGTCGTAAAACAAAATTCGAAAGTTATTACAACAATAACCAGTAACACCGCGCATATATTAGAAGAGCGATCGAATCTATCGAAGAAACGAAATTAAGACATTTACGTTCAGCCTAAAAGACCATTCCGCATGACAGACACATCACCAATCGTTTGGCAAGACTATTATGCTGAACGAATCATTTTTCGCACGCTTTTCATTCGATCACGTTTTATTATATTTTCAGCGCATTAAAATTTGATTCATTGTTATTCGTTTTAATGCTGTGCAATTTGACTCGGTCTTTAATCGCCACCCAGAGCAATAAAACAGTTTATATGTCAAGATTAATTATGATTTCGTATGTACATACAAAAATGAATCGGCTTGATATTGGAGTTGACTCCCAGATTATCATCTAAGGGCCAAAGTTATTGATCTTAATCAGCTGGGAAATAAAAACTATCAGAAAACGATTTTTTAATTGGATCTAACAAAATACAAAAATACTTTTCTTGATCCAAAAGAAATGATCCTTGAATCAAATCTTAATATAAAAAAATGAATTTCTTATCTCACAAGAAATATTTTAAAGAGTAACTAAAAAGCTATCATAAGTTAAGGTTAATATGATCAAAGACATCAAAAAATTATGAAATCTAAAATCCCTTTTGTATAGACATCAGAAAACTTTTGTTAAGAAAAAAAAAACTTCGAGCAAACATTATGCGGTAAAGATTTCAATAAAAAGTCATTTGACTTGAAAAAAAAATTAAAATAGCGATTTTAACTTAAGGAAATATTCGTCGACTGAAAAAAATTGCGCATTTGTATTTCGAAAATTATCCTATTTTAATTTTGATATGTTTCCAAAATGTTTTTATTGCTTTGCGAGTGTGCTTTTTTCTTTCACTATCCCGGCACAACTCGATGCGCTTTGGCGAACAATTAAAGTTACGATTCGCCAAATTATAAACTTCACAGTTTGTCCTGATTCTGTCAGTTTGATATCCGAAATACATATTAAATAAATATTAGTACCAATTTTGTTCTTGCAATATGACGTCCAGCGATTTTTGCATAATTTTTACAAATCGTTCGCCAAATTTCAAACACAAAAGCGATGAATTTCCGGACACGTTTTTATACAAAAATAAGTTCGATCATGTCTATACGAATCATTTTACAATGATGTCTTAATCGTCAGCATATAAAACTTTTTACTACTGACTTCATGGTTGAACTTATAAGACAAGGAGTGCAATTGCATTTTTTTTTTTGCACACAACACCTGCATTTATCACTGCGTTGGATGTATTTGAAATTATACATTGAAAGAATCAAAGAGAGAGAGAGAGAGAGAGAAAGAGAAAAAATGGGGGCGAAATGACTTACACAGATACTAGAACGAAATGATTTAACGATCCAATTAATCGCGTTAAAAAGCCATTTCGTTGACTGTATGCAAAATTAATTCTCCAAGTCAACGATTTATTATCTCCTAATTAAATTATTTACGGAACGGGACACAAAAAATGACTGGCTCCTTGGGTATGACGTCAATCGAGTTACATGATATTTAATGCCTGGTAATTGCGGATTTTCATATCGCAATGAATGATACACGCGGTTTTGAATCATGTCAGTGAGATATAACAGGATATTGTCTGTCTTTAGTTTCTCTCAAATTATTAAAAAGAGATGAAAATGCGCGTACATGCAGCCGATGACAACCAAAATGGTGGCCATGGAATAAAAGATAGTCTCCCTGAGGTGTCACCGCTGATTAATTTAGCACACGCAGAAAACGCTCTGCGATAGCGTTTGTCGATGGGTAACGAAGATAAGTGAATTATAAAATATATGATTCAATATATGTATGACAATCTGCTCGGTCGGGATCAATTAATATGCAACAACCATTTTTATAACTTCGCCGGGTTCTAACTTTTTTTTCTTCTAAATGCTTAACTAGTCGAGCTGAAAAATGACGTCAATGCTCAACCAAGCTATCGACATCTTTCACCATTGGCACAGTAACGTGAGATCGTTGAAGGGAGAAATTTCCGATAAGCGTTTATTGATACCCAATGCTTATTCCTGTTACCAATTTACAGTTAGTTCTCATAAATTAAAATGAACCATTTTACACCGCATTTATATCAGTTTTTAATTTTCATCGACTTTTTTTTACGTCCTTGTAATCTTTTATTCGCCGCAAAGTATGTTGGGAAATGAAAAGTAGAATAGTAATTAATTTACAACTCATATTTTATACAAAATGTTAAACATAACTAATGAATTTTGATTGTAGCACTAATCTCAAAAGCAATATTATATATATTTAATGTATTTTTGTGCATCAAATAAGAACCCAAGATTCTGATGCAAATTTGTCAAATTAATTGATTTTAATCGATCCATTGTACGAGCAATAAAATTCTTTATTACGAAACTTTTTATAAGTACGCGTCGACGAGAAATATTTCGACATAGAAAAATTGATAAGACTGTCCGTTTGAGGTTTGGAAATTTGTGCGCAGTTTAAAGGTGAACAAATTTTTTAATATTATCGTTCGATAGTGATTGTGAAATTTAATTAATCATTCCCGGGGAATCAATCATTTATTGGACAAGGATATTGATTTAAATGCGTTGCAGCTTACTTGATTCAACCTTAATTGGACGCAAGTTTATTCGCACATATCTTCGAGAATTCTTCTATACAGAATACGTTACGACACATTCATAATTTCCATACTAAATTTATGATATCTTACAAAATAAAAACAGAGTAACTTTCTCCTTATTATTTTTTTAACAAATTTTCTTAATCAATTTTCACTTTAATTAAAATATGAATAAAAAAAATCAGAATGTATTATATACATAGAGAGAAATAAATAAGTCTGAAAAAGGACTGATCGACTTAGGAATAAAAATTTCTGATAAAAGATACCAATTTACACTACCGATTTCTCGCCTCTGAAGAATAATTTTTAGTATACTAGAAATCAACATACATATTCATATTAGATTTTATCCACCTAATTAATTATCTTAATTATGTTAACATTCATTATTGCAAATAACTTGCAGTTTCAGCAATATCCTTATACATTTATTAAATTTGTCATATCGTTTTTTTTCCAAATGTGACATTCTGACAAAGCAAGCACAAATATGCAAACAAAAATTAATTCACCGAAGCAAAAAGTAACCAACACCCCTACCTAATGCTTACTTGGCTCATTTTTTCATGTACCGACTACTCTTTACAATGATAGAATTAACAAGAGAGACCATATAAATACAAAATGTAATACCTAAAGAACTCAGTAGACAGAGGGAATCAGATACACAATGATCCCCCCGCTGAAATCAATAGGAAAAAGAAACCTCCGTTTGGTAAAGGGCTGAGAAAAGTTTGCCAAAAAGTGCGCTGCTAGAGGACAAGCGTTTCTTTGTTGTCCATCGTTCCCCTTTCCTAAACCCTGCTGCGGCTTTTTTTTTCACGAAACGTCGTCAAGAAAGAAGACGTTGTACGTTTCACAGCCGTGAGTTACATTGAGGCACAAAAACATTGTACTCTCTCTCTTCCGGTCTCCTCTTTTCTCTGGCATGACGGGTGCGAAACTGTTTGAAAACACGCTCACCAGTCAACACTGTTTCCCGCTTTTCTAGAAAACAAAACTCATATAAGCCACAATTTAATTAACCAATAAATATGACTACAATTTTTAAAGCTGACTTTCCATCAATAATAACAAAATCTTGAAACCTCTTCTTTTTTCTCTTAACCCACTCTCTCTCTCTCTCTCTCTCTCTCTTTCTCTTTAATTTTCAAAATTTCAAATATTTCTAATGATCACTTTAAAAATATTTGAATAATTTTTATTATTCTCGTTTTTTTATTTATTTTGTAGTCAAGTAAATAACTAAACGTTTTTACTTTTTAAAATTTCTATTCAAATTTATTTGTAGATGGAGGGAGCATCAGGAGGAAGTGAAAAGATGATAAGGAGTTTGATTCATGTTAGAAAATTTTTGTTGAAAAATGAAGTTATGAATGGTGATGATGCATGATTTCTAATTTAACATTTCACATTAAAAAAAAAAAAAAAAAAACAATCACTTCTTACAATGAAAACTAAAAATAATAAATATGGCCAAACATAGTGACATGTTGGCAAAAAGATTTGATAGTGCGCCGAAATGTCATATTCAGGTTATCCCAGTCGAAATCAATTATTTAGTTCAATTGAAATTGGTGTTTTTTTTATTCGAAAACCACTTTTTTCTAGATTAGGAATTAAAAAAAATACAATTTTTAACACCCGACACTTTCGTCAGTTACACTTAAGTTCGTCAAGTCTACAAGATAAATTTGTCTTGTATCAACTAACTTTGGAAATATTTGACTTGATATACCTCTTAACCTTTGACTTTTAGTAAATCGTGATAAAACGATACCGGTGAGTTAAAAAAGCATGATGCAAAACAATTGGCAGTAAATCTCTTGACATCAGTACATCGAAGCGTTTCACTTTTCCGAATGAGTACGTACGTGACGTTCGGATGGATTTGAAAAGGAAGTCTGAATAAGATATTCCGCCCCGTGTGTCTACTCAATATGAACGAATTCTTATCCGAAAGTTAGTAAGGAGTCGGTTATCTCGAGGGCGATTGCTACGCTGGCGTCCACGTGTAACTTTCACCGTCGGGGGCTGCATTTAAACGGCCACACGGAGAAAGGCTGTCGCGAACAAGTTACAACTTTCGCTATTCGAAAGAGTCGTTGTTTTCAGGGTTCCGCCATAAGGGCAAGAGCGATGCACGCACACAACATAGTTTCCTTCATTCTTAGCGACACGAACGCAAGGGAGAACGCGTCTCGCGATCAATTCAAGATTCGCTTGCAAATGCGTCGCATGATATTTTTGCCGATAGTTTATATCTGTCTACCGAGCAACGACATCGTCGGACCATTGTCATCTCCTACCTCTGCAGTAGAAATCAAAGTGTAACTTTATTAAGAGAGATAGCAAGTTTACTTGTTAGAAAGATCAACTTTGCCAGACCTTTTTTTCTTTGTTTTTGTTTTTTTTTTCATTCCTGTAGATAGCTATTGCAGACATTTTTCCGAGTCGGAATCTAATTTTATGCAACAAATTTTTTAGTTTGATATTTTTATCAGGTGTAGTTCGTTATCTCTGATTGATTGGAGGAAGAATTTTTTATATCTTTTTATGATATTTGAGATTTTGAGGAATATCTTATTTGAGTTTATTTGAGGATGTATTTTAATTAAGCTTGTGAATATAATTAGAATTCAAAAGTTGCAGTAGAAAAAGATTGTTCAATCAGGCAAGTAGAGCAGTGTATATAAAGTAAGACACAGTAATTTCAGATTTTGTTTAATTTGATAGCCATCTCATGTAAGACAATTAGTTACAAGCATAATTGCAACCACGCCAAACCACATCTTCTGTAACTTACAATTAATGTGTGACCTAATCTTAGAAACTACTTTTGAATAGTATTACATTTAGAAATTAGTCCAACTAACCGATAATGACTTTTTTTGATCGTTTAAACCGACATTTCATTTCGTTATGAATCTATTCATTTTGTTTGATATTTTTAAGAGGTGATAAATTCATTGCTAATAATTGTAAAAAAATCCATTCAGTAAAGGTGTCTAAATTTAAGATTCTTAAACCACTTTAATTAAGACAGTGTCTTAATTAAGTGTCTTGATTTAATAAGTCTTTTAAAAAGAACTGAAAACATCTCTCTTCCCTAGTAAAAATTAATCGGGCGTTTGTAGGGCTTGTAATACTCTCCCTTATAGGGGCCTTATGGGGCGAGCTCGCCATATAAGGCCCATATAAGGGAGAGCATTACAAGCCCTACAAACGCCTGATCAATTTCTACTAGGGTTAAGGTATTTTAATTTAAGATACCTGTTTTGATAGTGATTAAGAGATTTTCTTTCTCTGCTATTAATAATTACGATTGTTCAAAAGGGTAAATTATACGCCGAACTTTTGTACAGTTGATGAATCTATCATTTCCAATCTCGCTCCTATTCGGATAAAAATTCCTTGCCCGCGGATTTATAGTCATTTTTACGACACCGCTTCTTTTTATCTGATACGAAACAGCCCTCGCACATCGATCAAGCGATTTTATGATCACCACCTCCCCCGTATCGCATAATGAATAATATAATATTTATCGTTTAGTCTCTCCGGTACCCGTAACGTTTCGCTATTTTGCCCGGCTCGCGCAGAACAAGAATGGCAAATCGCTTTACTAAGCCTCGCGCTTTTTATTGTCGACGGTTATAATGTCCAATGGAAACCTATGTATGCTTCGATCCCTGCTTCTTTTCTTTTCCTTCCTTCGTTGCCCTCTCCGTTCGTCTTAATGCGCGAGACTTTTGAGAGGCTGCAGTAATAATTTCGGCAGCTTTATTGTGCCTCGAGCTTCTCGCGAGTTTTTCATGTTTTAAGAGGGAACCATTATTCGTGACAGGGAATTGCTCAAAAGTGTATTACCAGGCGCGCCTGGAGACAGACGACCAGACTCCCTCGCTTGCTCGTCGTTCAACGGCGGCGACTAGCGGCTCTTGCTGAATCAACTTGCCAAGAATCATTTACTCGCAACTTGATTAGTTATATCTACGAATCATACTTTTTAAACGATTACTTTCTCATGCACGCAACCCTTGAACTTCAAGCTCGTATCCCCGAGATATTGTTAATTGCGTTTCTCAAAAATTTAATCGATCCCACTAAATGATATCCTAGTTAGAACCGACAATAGTTAAAAAAACTTTTTAAATTAGTTTTACAACGGAACTTCTTTTTTCCGATGATGCAACGGTATTTTTTAATGAAATTTTATTAAATTTTTTTTCATTTTTAAAAATTTTTTGTGAACAATTCAGAAATTTTTCTGTAACAACTTTTCTCCTGTGTATCAATGAGAGAAAATTATATTGACAAATCATGGCAACAAATTACTCATTAGTCTGAATTCATTATTTACTAAAGAGTATCCGGTGGATTATGTTCACGAAGAGGAGGGAAAAACTTTGGAAAGTTTCACGCAGCTATACAGACTTTCGGGGAAAAAATTATACAAAGTTAAACGAAGTTTAACAAAAGTTAGCGCAGTTTAAAAATGCATAACGCAAAACTGTTTTTATGAACAAACGCGCGAGGGAGGTTTGAAGCGTATTTTCCTGTCACTCTATACAAATTTATGCAAAATGGAGTTCATATGAGATGTTGTAGATTTCCTTTTTCCAAAGTTTCATCAAGTTGAAAAAATAGCGGAACTAATAATAATTTTTCATGTATTCAAAATGGGATTTGCAAATATTGTTCGATACGTTTTCATGATCGTAACGACCGTCTTGGTTTAGATTTTTCAAATTCTGATCAATTATGACATGTCAAAGGCTTTTTATTAAAAATCTGAACAGATGGTAAGTGAATATATATTCTATGTTGAGTATAAGACTAGAGACAGCGCAGTTTAACAACTGTTTTAAAATGCATGTTACAAGTTATTTGATGCGTATAGCTTGGTAAGTATGTTTCTACCGCTTTATAGTTTTGAAAATTGAATTTGTGGGAATAACAACACACGTCCAATAGAAACTGCCAATGACAACGATTGCTTGCTCGATAATTGTCATGTTTTCATTGCAATTCTGGTCAATTTTGATTGTGCAATTTTAACAATTTTAGTAAGCACATGGTTTGAACAAAATATTAAATCGGTTTTATGTGTAGAGATTTGAATATTTGAGTATTAGAAAAACAACTTGCCTTTATATTGTAAACTTCAAGCTGCTATTCTGAGATGTTAATTAATTTGTAATTATTGAATATAGATTTCAAACTTGACAAATACTTCATTGCAATGAAAATAATGTTTTACCAAAATTTTGATCAAAATAAACTTTGTTCAAGTTTAGTAAAAAGGTGACAAAAAATGAACTCAAATTTCATTTGCATGATGGAATATGTTATTTATTTACATGTTATTTTAAATAACATTATTGAATGTTATGAAAGGATAATTGCAAGCATTGATTATATTCCATTTGACCACAAAATAATTTTAAGTGGTCAAATGGATTGTAATTATTTCAAATTACAATCTTTCGGGAACTGTAATTAATTGGTGTCTTGATAATAAGTATAAGGACAAGGCACCGGCTTTTTGCAAAAGGCATGAAGCACGAGACTATAAGAACAAAAAACGTTTTTTTGATCATAAATGTTTGATATGCGTAGGCCGCAGAAAACAAAAATTTGCATATCTTCAACTTTGGGAAAATTATCAGTCAAGATAAAGTGACTTTTCACTTTTTAGTGAAAATTGGCGTAAAATAAAATAAAATCTACTTAAAATCAAGTCTAAAATCTCTTCCATTTTTTGAAAACGTGCAATGTTTACTACTTATTTAAATATAGAGAGAATTAAAAATATGTTCAAAAATCTGTCAAGAATGTAAATAAAACATAAAATGTTGTTATGAGAATTTAAAAATGGCACTCATTTAAAATTATTTTTGAGTTTTAATTTCAATTAAGTAAATGAAAATAATACTGCCATTGGGGTGTAAACAATATTTTCCCTCGTGTGAGATCGATTGTTTGATGTTTCATCTACGCAGCGACGTACAAGTTCATAAGGCTGACTGAGTAGCTCTTAGCTGAAGCCTGCAAACTTTCGATACCGATTAGACCGTCTGTTTATCGATCTGCGCTCGTAAAAATGATGACTTATCTATCGCACGTTCTCTATTAGTCTTACAAGACTCCTAGCCCTTGTCAGAACGATCTTGTTGCGGAGAACGCGTGCTGCTTAATTATTTACACCAAACTACTCTCTTATAGCGAGTCGAAATCCCATGAATCATTTATTTATTTTATTTATAGTTTGTTTCTTTTTTTTCTTCTTGTCTCATTCTCTCTCAAACGGGTATTTGCTAATATATATTTTTGTCTCAATTTCCATTCAATTTGATTCATATGCATTTTCGACATCATTTTTCTTTCATTTAAGAATATGAACTAATTACAAATTATAAATTGTAAAAAATGACGAATTAAAAAGTTATCATTACGCAAAAGTTAAGTTTTCACGTTTCTTTCATTCAACAAAATTTGAAACAAATTTGTCATGCATCATCTTTGTAAAAGGTTTTAGCCTTAATTACATAGTCGATTAATTACCGCGCCGACCGCTTAATGAAACATGAATGGAATACTTGTTTTACGACCGTCGAATGTTTCAGCGAATTATGTCGATAATCTGGCAATGCGTCGCGAACAGAAAAGGAATAACGATGATGAACGAAGCGAAACATTGAGATGCAGCGCACCCGCGTCGGATCTGGATCTTTCTCGGACGTGTGTCTCCTTTATCGCGCAAGTGGGTTAATGGAGTCGACGAACTTTTGCAAGCAATTTTCGCGATGCATGCGAGGCGCGGATTAAACGCTGTATCTGTCTAGTCCTTGAGTTTACATCTACAGTAGTTTATAACAATTGTCTTACAAAATTTGTCACGAAAATTTAACCCGCAAAAACGAGCACAAAAAACTGACCGCAATCATCCTGGCAAAATGAAACATATATGGACTATATATGCCGTAATCAAGAAGTTCGTTTGAACTTCGCCCGTAAGAGTCGGCAGAAGACAAAAACGAACTTTATTTACTCGCCTAAGTTAGGCTCTAACCTACAAAATGTTTTCAAAAATTAATTTAATAAAATAATACGGCTGAATCAAGCATTTCTAA
>JAPYZS010000323.1:0-72547 GCA_030522925.1 Trissolcus japonicus | reverse complement strand
TATCACAACTTTTTGTTAAAGAATGAGTTTTAATTGTTTTGGTAGGTAATTTTGATAGGATTTTGATTTATAAATTAGTTTTATATTTTGAATTTTATTCATGTTTTTTTATATTTTGATTTCGATTTTTGAGGGAGAGAAAAATATATATGACATATATATGACAATATATACGGTTTCTATTTTTTATCGTAGTATATTTTGCCATGAAGATATATTTATTAATATTTTTTTCTAAAAAATTCAGACATGTTTGATTGATCGTGGAAAAATAAGTTGAATCAACATTTCGATACGCGTTCCAATAGTCTTCTAATCTTGGCAAAGTCTGACAGAGAGACAAAACTCAGCGCAAAAGTCTCGGGAAGGTCACGACGGATCTGACGAGCGATTCAAGACGAGATGAACTAGTTGAAGTTGCCTCGGGGTGAGGTAGAATCGGTCACTCGGAGAAACCTTTTCAATTGATCTTAATGATATATATATATACTCGCATGAAAACGCCCGCATGAGATATGAAACGTGAAATGACGCAAAGTTTCAGCAATGTGTGTGCACGCAATCAAACGTTATAGTGTTTCGTATTTTAACGTGAAACGCCGAACATTGCCTATTAATAAGGATAAAAGTCTTGGCGAATGTTTTGGAGCGTCTTTACGAAATCAGCTTCGGAGGGAACACGTACGACCGTTTTGTTAACGCTACGTTTGCACTAATCAATACAAGTTTTTATTCAGATTGTCCAATCGAATTTTTCTGACTTTTTCTAATAAATATTGCAAATAGAAGAAAAAACATTGTTTTTTTTCATACAGATGATGTTTGTATCTTTTTAGAAGACTGATATTATATTTTCTTTCAAAATAAAAGAAGTTGAATTGAATTATGAAATTGAGTTTCATCTTGAATTGACCTAATATTCAATAAAAATCAATACTAAAAACACGTGTTAATCGAACCAGTCACCTCAAATAACTAGCACTTACAAAATTGAATCAAAGAAAAGCAGCGACAACGATCGGATACAGATTTATTGAAACGCCAATGATTATATAGAAAATCCTTAACCCCCCCCCCCCCTCTCCATTTCCCATGGATGGTTCGCAAACAATTTTTTGTTCAATTAAAGTAGTGAGTGGGTTTGAAAACCGAAAGGAAAATGTACAAAGTATACGCTCAATGCGTACGCGGGTTCGTCGAACTGTCCTCTTAAGAGTAGTAAAGTGCGTGTTATGTATGTATGCTAAGAAATACATAAAGTTAGCTGAACGCCACACGATGAGCTTAAAATCAGCGCAAAGAGGATCCGCACGCTCGATATAACGGGCCAAGGACCAAGCGACCGTCATAAAAAGAGTGAGGACTATATAGTAAAATGTTATGAGGTAACGTCGGAGATTCTAGTGACAGCGGCGAAATGCTCGAGTTCATTGAACTGGACCACACACTTTCGGGAAAACCAATAGATTTCTGTTTCACATTTTACGACGCAATCAGCCTCTTTATCTGACTATCCCTTTCAGTGTCGTTTTGATGTTATGATGTTGGATTCTGGCCCAAGGCTTAGTTTGAAAAAAAAATTTTTTTGTTTTTTTTTAAGCAAGCGAAAATTCAAAAACGAATTGTTTTACAGAGCAATCCTATTTTTTTCGTTACTATTCATAAAAAAATCAATCACAATACATCATCATCGTAAAAAATAGAAAAATGTTTGCGAAATTGTAAAAACGTCTGGAGAACTTTCTTCAATCATCTGTGTACTTTGAAACTGCAATCAATTATCCGACGTTATCGGTGATGACGTGTTTCAGCTGACCTTATTTAAATACAAACATGAACTGATTTATCCCTATCTCTTACAAGATTCAGTTACTACCCTTGTTTTTACACTTTTACCAGAATTTTTTATTCAAAAATTGTACAAAATAAATTACAATTATTCGACAAATAAAACAGTTTGTTTAATGCCAGTGAGTCAATGTTTTTTTTTTTTTTTGACTTTGAAACAAAAAATTTAAACATAAAAAAATACGTAAAGTTCACAAAGTTTTTTTTTTTTTGTTTTTTTTTTTTGAATCAAAAAACTCAATATCATCTTCATCATATTTCATTCTCAAAGAAATCATCTTTTTTGACCTAAACGAATGTATGATCAAAATACCATCAGATGGGATTCTGCATTATTCATATGACTGCAACTCATAATCATAAGATCTCAGTTAGATATACGAAGCATATGTCAATTTACGATGCAAAACCAGAAAAAGCGTGCTTTCAAAAAATGCAAACGTCCATTTTTGTTCGCTTTTATCACTCGAGCGTTCTTGCTATTTGGGCTCGAAAACGTAACTGCGACAATTGCAGCCAGTTGTAATGAATATTGCTCGCCTGTGCGTTAGTTTAATATGGAAAGTTTACCGGACGATATTGATTTCTGGCCAGGGTCAACTCATCAATGAATGAACGCTAGAGGTTATTATACTTCAATACTAATACTAAGTGCTTTTAACATAAAATTATTACCAACCGTTTAATTTCACATCGAAATTCAAGTAAAATTACTGAATTGAGATCCAACACTCTGTTCCGTCTAGGAATATAACGAAATCATTTTTAACTCCATTTCAGTGGGCAACAACTGCAAACAAAAATTGCGTTACGAAGAATATTGTGCATTTAAATTAAACAAAAAAATGTACTTTTTTATATTATAAAAAGAAACAATAAGATCTGCGACACGGAAAAGTTTGATTTTATTCGAGAAGTTGATTAGATAATCTACGTGGAGAGAAAAAGTTTGCCAATGGATAGCTTATGGCCAATGGAAGTCAAAAAATTGTACCGCGTATAATGCTCTAGGTTTGTTTGTAAAGTATATAGAACTTCCTGAAACGTATGCATGCGAATTATAATGTCATAGAAAAAAATTGTACCAACTTCCACCATGCAAGTCTTTTCGTCATTCATTTATAAGAACCAATGATACTTGGCAACTTGGAATCACGTTTTCATGAGACGTGTTTTACACGCAGAAATGAAGGGATGATTATTAGGTGTCCAATACTGTTATCTGTGGTACTAGTATTAAATGTGGTGGTATTGAAAAAAATACTACAAAAAAATTATTATACCGTCTGATTTCGTTGCAAGGCGTGGGTTAGAAGAGGTACAATAAGTATAGATAAAAAATTATTTCAGGCAAAAAGAAACATAGATTCATCATATATGCTGCCATGTATATTCCATAATTGCTTTATTTACTGCATATATATAGCTACATATATGCACATATATGACAACATAATATGTTATCATATATAATATCATATATTATATAATATTCGACACGTTTTTTTCCTAGGATATCAAACACTTACTTGAGTGTATCTTTTCTGTACAAAATCTCAGTTTGTACAACATGACTAAAGATGATATTGGTAATCAATCCGAAAATGCAATTAGTTTTCCAGAGATCATGAGATAATATTCAACATTTTAAATTGCAGTTGGACAAGTTTTTTTTAGAAAAAAAAGTTACTTTTTTCTTGATCTGACGGAAAATATAGTAATTTATACCGCTTTACTCCGCCGTAGGAAAAAGTTTGACAGTTTGATTCCACATTTTTATATAACGAATTTTAACGTGAATTGTCTGCATGCCGTACATTATCTTCACTTAGCATTATCAAAAGGCTGATTGGAAATGATGGTTTATGCAAATGCTCCCGGGAAGAAAAATGAGAGCATCCAAAAATTGCATGACAATGTGTTCGGCTCGTAAAATCGTGCTCGATATTGTTTGTCACTGATTAATAAACGAACGGCAACATTCAAAATGTGGTTTTTGGAGTTAATTTTTGAGGGACCTCGCGAAAAGTTACAGCACGACTTTGGTGGTGGTGGAGGATTTGAGATAAAAGGTAGTAAGGAGACGCGGGATAAAGAGGGAGGAAGGCAGAGAGAGTCGAACTAACTCATGGACGAATGAGCCGACGGATAGGATGGCTGGCGCCTCTGCTCAGATCGATGCACGTGGCTCCAGCTGGGCGCCGCTCTTCGTACAGATCTCTCCTACCTACACCCTCTTTATTCCCTTTTTCGCATCCCATCCTCCAAGCCAGGACGGGGCTGCTGGCTGTTGGCTCTTCTGCCAGTACGTTTGTGCACTCGCAACGCGCTTCCAGCAGGCGCGATGCTCCGTTCGCTGAGTCCGGTGCATTACAGATCGAACCCGCCCTCTGAGACTTGCTCCGACTTCTTTTCACATTCCTCTCCACACATTCGTGCAGGAAACACCGCGTTAACCTAACCTAACCCCACGACTATTATTCCTGCAGCTGTGTCACCAGCATAATGTATATGTTGCATCTCGCAACAAAAATTTCTGCAAATTAAAATTTCTTACATTTTGCATTGTGAAATTGCAAAACGTTTCAACTAACTTTATCGTATAATATTGAAATAATCTATCTGATCTGTTTGTGTATAATAATAAATTTAAAACCGAAACAGAAATTTAAAAAATGTTTTTATAATTAATATATAAATTTGGAAACAAAATTGGTACATTTAAAATGTCCCAAGTACTTTGAAACATGGTTCTTTCTAGAAAATTGATATTTTTCAGTCAAGTTAAAATTTATGTACCTCGGACAATCGTTGACAAAAGTTAATCCTGTAATCCTGTAATAAATTTTTGAAAGAAAATTTTCATCCTCGACTATAATCAAAGAAATAGCTCCTGATTTATCATTCTCTGAAGACTTTCTTCAAATGTGAAGATTCATCATATGAATAATTTTTTTTCATAAAAATCTTTACGGCACTCCTTCCCTCCGTCCGATAATTAATTTCTAGGACATTTTTTAGCATTAGAGAACATTTGTAGAATGCTTTAATTACTGGCGTAACTTTTCATAAATTTTTTTTGTTTAATTTGCAAAATAAAATTCTAGACAACTGAATAAGTATTTGATTTTTTGTATACCAATTTTCATTCTGTTGAAACATGTGCGGTTTAATAAAACGACTTTTCCACTATACGAGGTGTTGGGTGGACAAAAATTTTCACGCTTTTAATTCATCAAACGCAACACAGCATCGCTCGTTTTCTTTGGGCTCTGTCAACTTTCCCAACAGACTATTTGAAGTACACCGAAGCCTGCCTCGTCACTCTGTCTGAAGAGTCTGAATTACCAACTTAACTCAACCCCTGCACGCTACATTTACCAAAGAGTCACTTGAGTGTCTGGGCGGCTACGTTTGTTTTACTTTTTTTCGGCCTTGTGAACATTAGATGAGCCTATATCTATTAACGTTACTTTGTTTCATATGAAAATGGCAGACAATTTTTTTCACGAAAAAATATTTTTCATAAAAAGTATACTTGTTATAAAAAATAAAAATAAATTATTCGAAAAATTGCTCCAAGCCCTGCTTGAGCATTCAGACGTAGAAATCCGATAATTAAAATATTTTTCCCCGTAAATCATGTGTATCGATTGAAAAAAAATTTTTTGGTCACAACCCAAATTGTAGGCAATAAATCAAGCCAAATCGAAGACGGCATTCGTAACCTCAAACGTTTTTTCTCAATGTCTCAGCGACACTGCGGTCAAAATTTATCGAACGTTTACATAACAGGATAATTGTTCCAAATAAACACGAAAATGTCAGCGGAGACACTTCCGGATGTTTGCAACAAGATTGAGCCTGCTATTACGTAACGAGTGCGCTCTTGGCGTGTTCCGTGGAGAATCCACGTGGCGAATGAATCTGGATCAGGGTTACCTCAACAATATCTGACCCTTCTTTTAAACTACTCATTTTACGGTCAATCGCCTCGGTCCTACACCGAAAGACAGCGAATCAATGAATACCAAAGAGTGCAAAATATTCTGCACAATATTATTCAGATTAAAATTTTTTTTGCTCAAAAATTATTCAGCTCCAATTTGATCAATTTTCAAAAAAGAATAAGAATAAAATATTGTAACATGTGTAACATCAAAGAAACATTTCAATTTGCAGCAATCTAGACTGGGTTCCTAACAATTGATTCGTACAACTGTAATGAGTGAAATGACGAGGGTGGGAAAAGGATCGAAATAATACGGTCAAGGTTTTTATTCGAGAGGGACGAATTCTTCCCGTACCAGCCTGTGAATTACTGCCTTACGAACTTTTGCGGCATGCCTGCGACGTGTTTATTCCCTGTAAACGAGGGGTTATCTTCGAAAATTGAAAACGCACGATTCTATATCCCCAGATTTATATTCAATAAAATACAAACATTGTTTCTAATTTTATTCTATTTTTCAAATAACTTCACACATTTTGTTACTCCTCATTTTAATTCGTCTGTATCTTAAACTTCAGATTGAATTTATTTTTTTCATTTTGTTATTTTTTTTATTATGATTTGAAATCAAATTCTAAAATAAATTCTCAAACAAATTGTAAAAATAGTTTAGCAGTGATCAGATATTATAGTAAACACAAAGACTTGAGGTCGATACATCGCTAATATCGGTTTCTTTTTGCACCGATCTTGGCTGTCCAAAAATAATGTTATCTCGACAAGACCCTCGGTATTCTCGCAGAGCGACTTAAATGGAAGACTTGGCCGCGAGCCGCTCCACTGAGATCCTGGATGTGCCTTACGAAATTTATTGTCCGCGGCATGATTGCGTTACTTCGATTACGAACATCTTATAGCTTCGTGTGTTTCCATCGTCGCGCGTTTTTACCGATCATCTTTTAGTTATACACTATAAATAATTTGTTTATGAATACGTATGGGCACAAACATATCGATAAATCTGCACGGTATCCGTATACGTACCACGAATTTTTGAACCCAACGTTACAAATGAATATAGGACGTTCAGCTTTATTTATGTGGAAGAAAGTTCTTTTTCCTTTTTTTAAATAAACAAGATTTGAATTTTTGGCAACAGGAACGTTGCAAAAAGAAAAAATTAAACGATAATAATCAATGACAATTGAACGTGACCAAAGTATACTGATGTACATACGCGCAAACATCTGCGGATCATTTGTCAAAAAGGCCAACAGTTGATAAATTATTTAGAGAACGGAGCGAAGTTTTTGTAAAGCCCGATGGGAATAAATTTGTAAGCGCCGGACGATGCGGAATCGGTGACCTTCCAAGGCTAAAGTAAGTGCAATGCACTGATTCAATTCTTCAAATCAGCTATCTCCATGGGTATTGACAATTTTTGTAAAATTGTTCCGACAAACTTTGATATACGAACTTTTATTTCTTCTCGCAGCAAACGAAAAACGAGTGGGCTAACATTATTCTCCGACTCAAGTTTGCGAACAAGCCAGAGGGGAGAGGAGGGCACCCGAAAAGTATCGAGCGCCGCCACGCTCGACAATCGACGTGTTAATGCCCGCGAATGATCTATCGTGATTAAGCCCCCGTAAATCATGCTCTATTTAAGAATGCGAAAGGAAGAGGAAGCGATAATTTTGCGCGGCGAAAAAGTTTACAATCGTTTCGAAATTGCGCGGACAAAAAGTGTTGTAGCTATTTAAATTTATTTCATGTTCCGCGGAGTTCAAATTCAAAAAATAAGAAGAAAACTCATACGACGCAAGCATTTTTGGCAAAACTATAACGCGTATGTACTTGGCGTGAAACACAACTCTGTCTCCTGATAAAATTTGTACCATCATTGTTCCAATTTCGTCATTTGTTAACATACAAAAAAAGCGCAACGGGAATTGATATGTAAACGCAATAGTTAACTTTATATAGTTTATCCCGGCTGACGCGCCAATAAAATTACAGCACCGGCTATAAAATCTCAAAACATTGAGACAACTTTTGCAAAAAATTGCCTCTCGTACGTTTACATGACGCCGGGCGAGTCGCGCATTCGCTTGATATTCACTCATGTAGAAATTTCTGGGGGTCAGTCTCTCGTTACAATTGGGCAACGCGTGGTTGTCAAGTTTTTTCGTGTCCCTAACAAGTCCCAACCGTTCACAAACAATGGTTATCCAATGGCAAAAACTTAAAACTTTATTCAACTTTATTGTAGTTAAAAAAAACTTTAATTAATCAAAGTTTAAGTAATTTAAATTTAATTTTAGTTTTTTCTTTATTTCATTCATTTAATTCAACAAAAGACGAAAAGGATAAAAAATGTATTGCTCATACTATTTGATGATATTAATAATTAATAGTTTTGAATTGAATTGCATTTTATTTCTTCAATTTATTTATGTGAATTCTATTTTTTATACATTAGATTTTTTAACTTTAAGGGCAAGAAAATCAATATCTTCAATTTCACTATTGGTTACTGTCGGGCTATATTAGATTGCCGTCAGACCAGGGTCGAGTTGAACCATCCCAACCGTACCCCAACCATAGCCAGTGATGGGCCAAGAGTGTCCCAAATTGGAACTTGAAAAAATATATTTTTCAAATTGTACAAATTCATCGGAGCTTGTTTTATGATTTCGTGTGCGTTCACCGGTTATATTTTACACCGCTTATAATCTTTTCAAATATGTACAACGTATGGATGACTTGAGCGGGCGCTCAATTACACGATAAATCAACGAGTGGTTGGCAAAGTCTGCTAGCTGCACACTCTACGGCACGTAATATCTCAAAAGGTGTAACTGTCTGGTTGGCATCGTTTATTCTTTTGGCTTTACACTGTTTCGATTGCAATGAAGAACTCTCCACCACCTTCAATATTTTTACAAAGATCAGGGCTTTCCAAAATCCTGTCCTTGCGTTTGAAAGCTAAATCATCAAAAATTCAAATTTTTTATACAGTACAAAATGAACTCGATACTGAGAAATTTAATAAAATACTAATCAAATATATTACACATACATACTTTTCCCCTTGCAATATACAATTTTGATTTTTAATTTGAACTTACTTTCTAAATTGGAATTAAAAAAGAGAATCAAAAATAAAATGGTGTAATTTATTGGACTGACGAATCCTCCTTTGTATCCCTTAACCTTGTTTCTAGTGGAATGAATTCAAATTTAGGCATACCCATGATAAAATCTACCGTCGTGTGAATGTTTAATTAAATAAACTATTGTGTTTGTGTATCGAACTACATACAAAATAACGCACATTTGACAGTCCTACTTCTTCATCAGAACGACTTGAAAGAATGTAGACTATAACTTGCAAACCTTGGCCGTGCTAAGAGAAATTGTCGCGCTCGATATTAGTGACCACCTTCATTACATGAAACCACAACGCAACCGCAAACCAAGTTCAAAGATAACAAAGTTGAATGCGTAAGAAAAAAAATAACAATCGCGGATGATCGATATGTCGATGTTTATGAAATCGAATGTATTGTTATGACTCTTAAACACTCGAACTCCGTCGAATCACCTTCGACAGAAAAAAACTACTACAATTAAAATAAATGTTTCAGTTCAGCAATGTTTTAGAGTATTAGTTTTAATAAACAATTATAAGTAACTAATTATAAGTAAGTTAGTGTGTCAGGCGCCTAGATTTACATTTAATTTCCATTTAGAATTATTCTTACTTCGTTGGGGTATAAAATGTGTATTCGTTTGTTTGGATTGAATAGGAAAAAAATGAAAAGGAATTTAAATAACCGGATACCTTTTAAACTTACCCATACAATTAAACAATTGTATATAATTGTTCATGTCATATTGTCGAATAAATAAAAGAATATAATTGCCATCAACGAGGCAAAAAAGGCTGGACTGTTCTTGAATAATTGTTTGAAACAAAAAAGTACATTATAATATTTATAGATAATAAATAATTAATTAATAGTAATTAAATAATAATGAAGAAAACAAATTTATTTAACATTTTTTATTATTATATTATGTTTTATTCTTTACCGTGACAAGGTTTCTTCTGTCCATAATTAAGTTGTGATAAAAAAGCGATGTTTATTAATTGAAAAGAAATTAATTGATTTCCGTGTGGGAAGTAAAGAAATTCATGTAGTAATTAAATTACATGCAGGTGGTAGAGTTGAACGGCAGTGCTGGCAGTTAAGTGGTGTATCAGGTCAGACAGCCAGTGGCTTTTGTGTCGCATTGCGGCGCTACGGGCAATAGGACCCAATGGTTATGTTCCGAAATGAATTGCTAATACGACAAAAATTGTTCTCTTTCGATGCGTATTAAGGTGGATCGACCGCGACCGCCCGAGACAATGCTCTTGCGAATAGTTTTTTTTTAATCTCTCTTGAATTTTCCTCTTGTATGTTTTGCAGTCTGTATACATATCAAGTTAAATATTTCCTTAAGGCAAAATGTATTCAAGTTTATACATGCACACTTGAAATCTCTGATTATGAATGTGTAGAAAAGTAAATAAACAATCCGATCGGTGGATAAAAAAAAAATTGTCCGATTCAAAAGTTTTGGAACCAGTTTCTAAAAAATGAACCTAAGATTTAAGAAGTTGAGTGTGAATTATGATTTTTTAAATATTATATTATGAATAATTCATCACGATATCGAACGCGGCTCATTTTATCGTATAAATTAGAGCAAACTTTCGTGCAAGGATTTTTCATTAGCATAAATATTGAAAACTCGAATAAAGTTAAAAAAACATCATGTATTAAGAAATAAAATCCGTAATTTTTCGCAGTTATCCGTTTCAAATATGAAAGTTGATTTGAATATGGACTTTGGTCCTACCATTTGATATCTACATATGTCCGTGTGATTTGAAAAGTTAATTCTTTTCTCAATTTCTTTTTCTTGTTTTTCTTATTATTTGAAAGAAATTTCAAACCAGAATGAAATCTTCGTCGACAAAGTCTTGGAATTAAACAATTATTTATCTCATTGTTTGATCTCACTCCGCGAGATATCCGCACAATTCTCCAAGAAATTTTTGTCAACGAAAGAAGTGTCGTTGCGAAGCGTTACAGAACAATTTTTGATCTTAAAAAGTGTTCGACCGGCGAACAAGTCACGGAATCGCAGCGGGTCTCAATGTAATACCTCCCGAAGCAACTACGTCAATGTCCAATAAGTTTTATTGGCGATGAAATTGAAATCGTATCGCAGGAATTTTTATCATCGTGGCGCGCATCTGGCCCTCTTTGTCGCGCTTGCAACGTTTTCGCGAAATGGGTCGTACGAATTTAATCGACTGTCGACTGACAAAAAGAAAAGGAATTCGCGCGGTCCATACATCCACGGGCGTGCAAAATCCAGCCAGCGTACGGATCCGTGTTTATTTCTATACAATTTTTAGGTCATAGAACAAGTAAAATTATTATTAAAGTAAAATAAAATTAAAAAAATAAAAATACAGAGGACAATTAAGACTTGAAAAAAGGATGTTATTTTAAGATTGTAACTGTGCAAAAGCATAAATGCACTACGCTTCAAAACCGGACGGATATTTTTTGGGACGTAATAATTTACAACGTTGCTCTCCTCCCTCCATGATTCAAAGCGATGACTGAAGTTGTATTCCTTGCAAAATAAAAAGAGTTTAAAAGCCTGAGATATAAATTCTTTTCTTCTTTGATATTCGTGTCGGTTCTATAACCAAAGTGACTACGACACATAAACTAGCTAGTCTAGTCGAACACGAATATATAAGTATATAATATCGCATTTCGATATAGAAGGTCGAGGCCCGTGATGTATAATAAGAACGATTTTTTTTTATTATTCGCAAAGGACACGAGTGAAACGAAATTATAATATTGTTATATGGTGAAAGTTTTTGTATATTCGAAGGTGCTGATGAGATAATTAGTAACTATTAATTATATAAATGTCCTTTTTACACACTTTTGTTTCTAATTTAACAAACAAATCTTTTCGTATTATTTTTTAAATGCTTTTACTTTATATATAAATTTTAATGAATAAAATTATACTTTGTTAAAAATCAATAAAATTTGTACTAAATGCATTTTCAGGCTCAAGGTTCTCCTGTAAATTTTGTTTTATCCTATGAAACGTGATAGTATTGATGGTCACGAAGGATATTTTGCAAATACAAGATTTGTTTTCTTTGTTTTTGAATTCTGAAAATTTTTAATTTCGAAATTGTAAATTTAATCCTCGAGTCAGAAGATTTTGTTAGCCATTGGTGAAGTGGAGAAAAGTGGTCTATCGCACGTGATTAATGTACACGTGTATCCATCAAACGTGTGCAAAAGCTGATATCTGGCGAGGCGGTTGGGAGCAGCGAGCTTGCGCGCCGACGCGAGTCGCGTGATATATATACATGCGCGTATATTTCAAAAGTAAAACGGTTTCATCCCTTAACAGTTTAGTGAGTCACGGACTTGGTCGCGCAAAGTGGAGATAAGCACGGGGCGTCTGCCGCCCGTCTGCCTTCTGCCTCTTTTGCCTCCTTTGCCTTCCTTCTGCCTCTTCTATCCGTATGATTGCGCCTCCAGACTACTCGTAACTACTTCACGTCACTCGTCTCGACGGATCTCTTTTCCACCCGCGCGCGCCCTTTTCTCCATTCCCTTTCACCTTTTTCTTACATCTTTTCCGGCCTTTTGACAATGTACTCATAAAAAAAAAGAATAATAATAGCACAAACAAAACACATCCAACATTTATGAACAAATATTTTTAGAGCAAATTATATACTCTGACATGTTTGTTTATCCTGGGATTTATTTCATGTTAAGTTCGATGATCCACGGATTACAGTATACAAAATGAACAAAAACATGTTTTGTCAAATGCCAGACAGAAAAAACCCGAATCCGTAAAACATGTTCCATCCCGAGAGTCGATCTAGTCATGCGTCTGACTATTCCTAGTTATTCCACTGTGCTGATCTTTTGGATGGCGAATAAAAAACCTGATTTATCAATTGTCCTCGTCGCTCGCGCATCACTCAAAAACATTTACCAAAATAGTTATGCCATCGTCCTGATGTACATTCTGCTATAAAAAGAAAGAAGAAAATCCAAACTGAGATTCCTATAAATTGAAACTGCGGCTGTCCTAAAATGTTAACTGCGAGAACCAAGTGGTCGTACGGTTCAATCCGGCAAAACGCTGATGATTAACAGTTAACGACCTACATATCTAACATTCCTAACATTGCGACGGGGACAAAAAGCGGTTGTTCCGGGGAAGACGCGGGCTGATGATTGGTGATTAATGACGACTACTCGGGCCGGTCGTAAATTTGGGCTTGGTTAATTTTTTTCCTCATCTTTTTTTTTTTTTTTTTTTGAAACGGGTAAACGAACGTAATGATTATCGTGAGTGCCGGTTGGCTGCACCTTCGCGAACATTCCCATTATCGGTACACTCCAATAAAGATCGCGCGGTCACGCGCGTTGTACAGAACACACTTGAGGAAAAATATCGTAATAATATAGTTGCGCAAACTTACGCGTCGCTCGATGGATAAACTCGCATTACGGGGACAGTACGGATTTATGACAGTGCCAGTTGCCAGTCGATAAGCAATGTCCGACGATGGTGCATTAAGCTCTCTCGGGGTCTCTTCTCGCTCGCACACGCGCGCACGCAACTCACGTGTGCAAAAGCTCGGCCACTATCGGCGCTTGCCATCGGCCATCGTTCTTGCACCGCGCACCATTGTCAGCGGCAATATAAAAGCGCCAAATGTCGTTTCGAGGGCGTTTCTTTAATTCTTCACTTTATTGTGATATTCCCTATTTATTTCCATCCTAAATAACGGCTCTGATGCGCACACCGCCCCACACCAGCGTTTGTTTATTGTTGTCATTTGAATATATAAGCTCCTCCACTTGCCCGACCGCGATATTAACAAGGCCAAATCCTATTGGTTTTACGACTCGGACCGACAAACATTTTTGCCAACACACTGCTTATCGTCCAGGCACAGTTTTGGTGCACTTTTGACATTGTCGTTCGTCCAACGATCAAACTCAGATCACCAAATCACGACTTTTATTGTTTTTCGTATCCCTATCCCTATTGCGTGGAATCTCAACTACCCCCGGAACAAGAATGGCAATCAAAAAGGAACCGCGCTTGATTTAGAGTCGATTTTTATATACCATATCAACTTGTTCTTGAAATTTTGTAGACAAATTTCCATAATTATAAACACTTTTATAGGGACATTACAATTCCCCTGCATACGCCCGTTACACTGAAATGAAATTTTTTTATCTGTGATTTTCGTCTGACATTGTAGATCGTCGCGTATAAATCAAGTTTGGTTACACTACGCTGAGAAAAAAAATCATATTTTAGAACATACAAATATGCTGAACATTTTGAAATGTTCAAAAATTGAACGCAAAGACATTTTTTTCTCAAACATTATAAAACGTTTTTTGCAGTATGAAAGATTTACAATAACTAACTCATTGAAATTGAATTCATTTTTTAGCTTATTTTTCAAGAATCATTGTTTAGTTGTTAACTATTTTGTACCGTTTCAGGACGGACGTTAAACGGTCAGCCTCTGCTGGAATTTCCGATGTCTAGCGGGGAACCAGCTCTGGGTCCTTTGAGAATAAAGAAGGCGACATTGTGGGCCCGAGTTGACCACAGGCACACGCATCATTATCAACATCATCGTCAAAATCTGGGTCAGAGGAACGTTACGTTATGGGTGTTCAGGGTGCGGTGCGGTAATACCACGCATTTACGTGGAAAGGTAATCTACAAATAAATAATTATGAAATTAAAGAAACTTTTGTTTGGACAAAAAAACAAAAGTATTTTTCATCCCAAGCATTACTTATAATAAAAAAATGTTATAATATTAAAATTGAAAACTAAAAAGATTGAATTAAAAAAGTTGGCCTATTTGTAGGTCAATTCCAAACGAAAGTCTTCTTAATTTAGAAAAACAAAACCGTTTGGAAGGTTGGAAAAATGGTAATGAGATGAATGACTTGAACTTGATTTTCAGGAGTTGGGGAAACACCTCGAGTTGGTAACATCGTTAGGGATGAATATCGGCCAACTGGGATGGCAGAAATTCGACGTGACGAAAGTCGTAAGCAGTTGGTATCAGTCGAGTTCGAAAACAAGGCTGATACTGTTAGTGGATTGCACGGGTTGCGGCTCGCACGTTCATGTCTCCACGTTCGGGAGCCACGCGCACCGTATAATCGATTCGTCCTTGAATACCAAAGGTATTCGCAAACAATTTCATCAGCCCGTTTGTCTTGCAAGATTGCCAGCCTCATTATGCGCGCGTTGTTAAGCTCGTTCTTGATAATCTCTTGCTTCTCGTCTACAATAAATTTGTATTCATACATCTCTCGACTCTGGCATAACAATCCTGCAAATAACCGTGTCCTTAAGGAGGTTAGGGCATAATGTCTTCAAAGGACAAAGATAGAATTTAGAAATATGATTATAACAGTATTTTTCAAATACACTAAGATAACAATCATATCTGTTTATAACATTTTTTTTCTCAATATTTGTATAACTGAATATACGCCCCAACCTTCTTAAATACAGTATACTTCCTCTGTATTCTCTCTTTTGAATTGCGCAAAATTGCTTTCTATTTACTTTGTTATTTAATTTATTTAATCTAGGTTTGTATTTCAATTTAGGTGCTCAAGATCCAGATAGACCATTCCTGGTCGTACGTACGGATCCTGCGGCTGTGAAGCGCGTCAGAAGACGAGCTGTAGAGTGCAGTGGTGCTGTCAAAGGACAATGCTGCAAACAGAGGTTCTACGTGAGCTTCTCCCAACTTGGATGGGACGATTGGATAATTGCTCCTCAGGGGTGAGTTTCCCAAACATCCCCCCGAACTATCTGAACGCTATTACAGCCAAAGTCCTTCCATTAACAACACTTAGTTTCCACAACAATCTACGTCCGAGATATATATACGACTTCCAGATCAGAGACAAACAAGATTCATTGATACAATTATCATCCCTGTATGAAACTAAATTTTACTGATAACTATCCTCTCTTATAATTAATTGATCCACTTCCTCAAACAATATTTACTTTCAACATGTACAATATCGATTAGTACAAAATTTAATTGTTACAATTAAAAAAACAGCCTTCATTTATGAATTACGATTGTTTGGTTTTTTTAATTTTTTATTTCTTTGAAAGTAATTTCAAGTGCAAAAGTATCGCAAAAGTAAAAAATATTACTTTTGAACAGCTAACTAATATGTTTAAAATGAGTCGTACGATCAATCAAAATTCCGTTACTTACACACAAGTGTTGTTCACTCGTAAGGCATCATAAAACCAATTTACCCGTGATGCGAAGTGTGAGATCAACAGCCTGGCGGACTTAGATCATTGACCAATCAACAAGATTTTTCCAATTCGTTCGCCATCTGAAACCAAAAAAATGCCACGTTTTATAAAAACTTTTTCTCAATTAGTTTTGAACAATTATAAATACAGTCACATCCAGAAAATGGCAATTGAATAATAATAAAAAAAAAACCGAAGAACAAAGTTCCTGCGGAACCGGTTTGACTAATTTATTGACTTTTGTTTGTATTAGGTATTACGCTAATTACTGCAGAGGAGATTGCGCAGCGGGTCACAGAACGCCGGACACATTTTTAAACTATTACACGCACGTGATCGAGGAGTACAGGAAAATGGACCGTCTGGCTGGGATGCAGCCGTGCTGCGCGCCCCTCAAGTTCTCGCCGATGTCGCTAATTTATTACGGCCCGGACTCGAACATTATCAAGCGGGACTTGCCGAAAATGGTGGTCGACGAGTGCGGCTGTCCTTAGAAAATTTCTCGTTTCACTGCAAAACGGAAAGAGAAATGGGAGGGAAAAAAAGAGCAGTATCGCGCGTTACGTGAAACGCGCGCAAATCTGACCGAGCGACCCGCAATTTTTTCTCGCCACATTGTGAGATGAACAAAGAAGAAGAATAATGATGAAAATGCGTTAAAATAAAATGCTGAACATACAAAAAAGAAGACACATAAGAAACAAAAAAAAACAATGAACAACTGAACGGAGGGATGTGTAAATGTGTGACGTTTTTTTGTCTGTGCTGTATGTGTGATACAGATGCGAGAATCCATGGTTCGAGTTGAACCGGGCGTGATCGATAGTGTTATAATTGTGCGTCATCAGAAAATGCTGATCCGAGATAAGCGGTCCAAAAATCGATGTTCCAGGTCCCAGTGAAAACTGGCCCCACACCCGTCCGGCAACTTCGAAAGTCACCGGCCGCGATGCTTGCAACTGCCATCGACAGAGTCGCCCCCCACCCCCCCCCCCCCCCCACAGATACTTTGAAAAAGTATCGACAAATAAGCTAGTTGCATCGGTTACCAACACGATTCTGATTATCTGAATTTATGAAACGCATGTCAGCCCATTAGGAAACATATTTTGATTGAGATTTAAGTTGTCAGCAATTCTTAATGTCTATATACATATCCTCAATATAATCATTTGATTGAATGTTAGTTTTATTCACAAAACTAACATCTTTTGGTACAAAGTAGAGTTTTAAACGTTGATGTAACCACGAGTATCATTAATCAGAATAAACAAATTTTTTTTCAGCTATTTTAATTTACTTAACCGCATAATTTGGCCATATGATAAACGGAAGGTAAAACGGTCCTCTGTTAATACTCTGAAGTTTAAAACACCTGGCTTCAACTTTTGGTATTGCGTTGAAAATTGCAATGCCAATCGGGTGTTGACAATGGCGAACAAAAAAAGTAATCTCGCGGTGTCGATGACCGGTGCAACCGCTTCATAAGCAAAAACGAAAAGAAAAATGGAGATTTAACAAATGTTTACAAAACAATTATAAAAATCAAAAGAGTTGAAACGTTGAATTAAACAAGACGTCTCTGACGGACGACAAACAAAGAATATCCTTTCTCATATTTTTCTAATATTATCGTCCCATTTCCTTAATAACGCGGTCATCTTCATTCAACTTCCAATGAATTAAAATAAATATAACTTGTAAAATCTGCCCGGGTCCGTCAAAAGTCACACCTCGCCGACTAAAGCGACGTCACTTTTCAAACAAAAAAAAAACCCGAACTTTTTCCGACCCGTTGAAAATCGTTTGCGAAGAAACCAAAAAAAAATAAGAGGACAATAAACATGTTGCAGTCGACGATTCCGAGACTTTTTGCGTGCCGGGCTGAGTTGTAAATAAATAATTAAAAAAAAAACGCCTGGACGATTCGATGAAACGTCTCGATTTGTGTTTTCCTTAGACGACATTCGATCGGATCGTCGGTACCTTTTCTCCGATAAGTGAGAGATATATACATATTTGGAACAAATTCCATAGCTAATATCGTTGAGACTCATTTTCTCAATTGTGCTTTTCTCTCGTATCAGTGCCTGGGTGTACGCATCTAGCCCGTGATAAACGAATCATAGAAGAACCTAGAGAGGGCATCGGGAGACGATCGCGAACAGACGGAGACGGCCGGCGCATGGCGATATGCTTAGTTACGAGATAATAGTCCGAGCGAGCGAGTCACGACAACAATTTAGTGATCTTGGTAAGGATGACGGTCAGTTTTTCTGCGAGCGTCTACTATCGTCATTAAATACGTGCCGTACGAACAAATTCACTGCTTTTGACAATTGGTTTATACAAGTTTTCAATCTGATTCTCAAAGTAACACACACAAATGGGTATATTTTTATATGAACGAATTATAGGTAGTTCAATCTGTAAACGACGCTTGTTTTCTTAGTTCGTCGGTGTGTTGGTTTTTTGTATATAAAAATAAAACAAAAATAATACAAAACGAGTGTAGATTTTCGAAACAAAAAAAAAAGTTTCACGGTTCAATCAAAAGTTTGAATTAATAGCAAAGAGTTGACAACTTGAAGGTAGGGTCTAGCGACTTAGCAAGGGTGCTTTTATTAGTTCGGTTAGTTCTTTAAAAGTAATTAGATTCGCTGAACAAGACAAAAATTTAACATTTATCCTACAAATTATATTCTTCATAGAAAAAGTTAATACACAGGCAGGCTAGAGTTAACGCAGAAGATTTCAGTGAGAATTAAAAGAAAATATTTTGTATAGTTTGAATTTACACCGGGACATGTATTTCTTATCAATGTAATTTTCATTACTTTTATATTGTCTATTTTATTTGTTTTTAGAACATTTTTGTTCCATTCACTGGTTTTTTCGAATGGAGACTCAAAATGTTCTTTTCAGCTGGAAATATTAGTCTCTTGGAATCTCTCGTTGAAACTTTCACACCTGTCTTTACTCAAAAACTACCCTTCATCTCCCAAATTAATCTAAATTATTTTTATACTTGACCTAGCTTGACATAGCTAAACTTATTATAAATGCTATCCTTGTCACGAGCCGACAAAAGTGCGTGCGTAAAAAAAAGAAAGAAACGGGAAAAGATATGGACGTTTACTTTTCAAGACCCTTTGTCACCGTTACGATACACAATTGTAGAGAAACATTTTGATTGACCGCAAATCGAACGATCCAACAGCGAGCGCATTACGTCACAGGTCACTAGTAAAAGAAGTTGCAAAGTATGCGCAGTACGAAATTCAAATTTCGGAAATAATTTTTCAGAGTTTGAGATTTGAATAATAATAGCCACGATACAATTTGCGGATCCGTAAATCATGCGCGCCACTCAATCAATTAATTCTAAAAACGCTTCAATGACGAGATCGTTATTTCAGCTGGTAATGCATTTCAATTAACCCAAAAATATCAAGAATTGAAGCACAATCCTCTTTTTTTCGTGCCCGAAAAACTTGACAATCTTTCGTCTCTCGTAGATCAATGTGTACTTTATTTTTTTTTATTCCGTCCGCCATTTGTTGTTCTTTTTTTGCTTTTGGTTTATCCTATGAAATTTTTGTTTCGCCTCAATATCGTAATTTAATTTTAATTCTCCCGGCTGTCCATTATATTTTGGGATGGTTGAAACAACGAAAAAGCGTATTATGCGAAGGACTTCCGCATCAATTCAATTTTGATTCCACGGCAAAGCAAATGCGCAGAGCAAAAAGAGGAAAAAAGAGCGCGGAATAATGGCGGCAGTACGGGAAACGGACGCGCGCACATGGGCGACCGAGTTTCTTACTGAGAGATTAGACTTTTTTTAAGATCTTCACGAGTATATGTATATACAAGGCGGGTTTATCTGAATAACGATATATATTGTATAAAAAAAAAACAAAAAAAGATGGCGTTTAAGGTTTAAGTGTAAACGACAAACTCAATCTGATTGCCTTGTTTTTTATGTGAAAAAAAACGTATGAAAGTATCGATTTAATATAATTAATAAAGTAAAAACGAAAACATAAGCAATTGCAAAAATACAAGATGGAAGAAGATGAACAAAGTCGTGACCGACTATTATAAAAATTATATATAAAATTATATAAATATATATTAAAAGTATATATATTCACGCTCAGAGAACGGCGAGGCGCGCTCAGAGGGAAATAATTCAGAGTTCAAAGGCTAAGGGATTAAAAAAACAACAACAACCAGACGATAAACAAAAAATACAATACTTTTTGAGAATCAATGAAGATGGCGAAAAAACAAAGTGTGTGATTCAATTAATTGCAAGATGAAAAAATAAGAGGCGGGACTGAATTCGAGAAACAATAAGGCGAGTCGATGGGTAAGCGTGTACCGTGCAAATTTTTTAACACTTTACGACAAGTTAAGTAACGGCCTCTCCAAACACGCCGAGTCCGTGTCCTACCTATGATCTTAAGCAATTTTTTGTAGAATGAAAAAAAAAAAGATCTGTGCGAGAAAAGAAAGATGTAACGTTGAAAGTATGCTTATGAAAGTGAACATTGAATTTTTGAACATTTTTCAATAAATATTTCGACGAATCAAAACCAATTGTAATAAACATTTAAAAAATACAACTTGACAATAATCGAAATCAAACTTGGCAGAGGCGCGTTTGTAGTACTGATCCTTTTATTTATTTAAAAAAAAAGTTATTTTTTTTACGATGTTTAATTTCTATTTTCTAATAAAAAGAAACACGACGATTGAGAACTGAGGCGACGCAAAATGAGATTGAGGAAACAAAGATTGTTAAAAAAAAGGAAATTAAAAAACGAGAAGTCGACGAAATGTCACAGAAAAGATACGTTGCGGAGAAAGATAATTTGCAAAGATGAGAGTGTGAATGAAACAGTGAGAATCGATGCGCGACAAATGCATGCAAAAGTTGTCGTTTATTATGCCTTTTAGTGGTGGACTCACATCAATTACATCGGCGACTCCAGTTGCGTTGCAAATTTGTAACCCTTACGTTTAAACTGTTTAAGTTTTATTAGAAAATTGTCTTACTTTTATTCGTAATCCCGACCCGGCTAGCAAATCTATGGAAATCTTCATCTCAGCCTAACCAGGGCCGTACGAATCTCAGGTTACCTCAACAGGCACTAACATAGATTGGGTGGATGGAAAAATGTAGCTTTAACTTGGCCAGCCTTTCTACCATCTAAATACACTTTGGAATTTCTCCGTGGCCATGTTAAAACCTTGCCAAAATTCAAAAACCGTCTGCCAGGTCGGATCCACGATTACGCCTTTTCTGAATTAGTTTCTACCTACAGAATAAGTTGTAAATATTATTTTCGAATTTTAATTTATTGATACCGTATATTGTACATGAAACAAAAAAATTGGCGTGATTTACATAAACGTTGTCAGTTCATTTTTTATATCTTGTATGTAGTTCGTTTTCTTACAGTAATGGTAAAACAAACTCTCTTTTACAACCACTGTCATCACTTTTATCCCGATCTTTTCTCAAAATGCCATTTTTACTAACCTTCACCCCGTGTAAATATTAATAATGTCAAACTGACTTTTATTTTAAAACCGCACGTTTATTTTATTACAAAAAATGAAAAACAAATTTCGTTAAAAAATTGGACGAAAAATTGATGGTAAATGTAATTGATGTTGTCCATGGTTGCACTTTTTTTTCATTACGATGTAAGTAATAGCGTAAGTAATCGCGAGCGTGTACATTTGTTTATGCGAAAATAAGAATGACGGATAAACAATTGTAAACCAAAACCGATCGAGCATTGCGGAGACTTAAAAAAAGGAAGCAAGGATTCATTCAAGTAATAAAAATAAAGAAATGAAAAAAAAATAAAAACAAACAAGTAATAATTAACTGACTGCGACGTTTAGTCGACGACGAAATAAATGATTGTGCGAAAGAAAGTGTTTTTAAAAAGTATATTCAATTTTGTGGGATAGTTCATTGACCCACGCAGCCTTACTGGGCCTTATTAAGATTATTACCGCATTATTACTGAATTACTATTTAAAGTAAACGAAAAAAAAACTAAAATAAACAAAAAATAAAAAAAGAATTACAATATTTACGCTACTTCCAATATCCCAACGCATTGTAAACTTAACTACTGTTGTAAAAGCGAATTTGATTGACTTTTATCTGCGAGACGAGGTCTGTGCGAGAGCGAGACAGCGTGCGTATTTTCGCGTGAATGGCAAGCGAAAGATGAGAGCCTGGTTATTCAGATAAGGAAAAAAAAACAATTACTACTTGCCACTTTCAAACTACTAGTCAAAAATAAGGGAAAACCAACTATTGCGTCCAAGTAAAATATAAGACGTTTTCGCGTAATTGTAGTATAATCCAAAGCCAATGTCGAGACGAGATTTTCATTTGGATTGCTGTCAATAAAACGAGACCCGACACTTCTTTTTACACGAGAATTAATCAACGAGTTAATTAATGAAGAAACATTTGAGGGGATTCATTTGCGATGGAGATTCATTTTTAAGATGCGAATCCAACTTTGTACTAATTGATACTTGGAAAAAATCATTTACACCGACATAAATTAAGGATCCCGAAAATTCATGTGGATTTTTATAACAATTTTACTACAGTTAATCCGCTTGAATTTTATGCATAATCCACCTGAATTCCTAGGCGAAACAAACAAAAACGAATAAATTGCAGCGATAAGGGGGAAAATCAATGAGTTTTTTCATCATCAGGGTTCAAATGTTAATGGAGCGATGAACAAAAGAGTTATAAAAATTGTTAAAGCGCAAATGTTGACAGCGATTCATAATCATCGTGTTTGCAACGATGGCAAATAATATAGAAAAAAAATGATGTTACACGAAACACGCAATGGATATATGAACAGGGCGGTTGGTGAGAGAACAATTGACAAGAATCAAAGTTAATTCAAGCTCAAATATACCGTGTCACCGGAACATGAACGAACGCCCACTACTAGGTTTAAAGAAAAAAAATTGAAATAAGAAAAAAAAATACAACTACCCCAAAGCCCCACTCAGCCCTCTCAAGCTACTATATATATAAAAGCGACACAAAGTATTAAGAAAAAAATTAAATATTAAAACAAATCTACGTGAACTTATTATTATTACATTATTGATATTATAATAATTATTATTGTTATTATTAGTTCGAGGGAGTAATTGTGGTCCTCCATTTTCCCTCAAGACGTCGTAAAACGAAACGTTCTGGATTTACGCTTCAAGTGCTACCAATGAACTCGACATTAAAGTTTAAAAGTTAGTTTTGTGTGTATATATATATATATATAAATATATTTGCATAATATAAATATATATATATATATGATTAAGGCGCAAGATGCTTCACAATCTTTTGAATGAATACAAATTATACATACATAGTGTCAATATACAAATCTGAGACAAGAGGGTTGTGTCTTTTGTGCGACCCAAAATGCACAACTGTCTTGTTATATATTCAGACTTTAATGTTCAGTTCATAGTAATGAAAATTGGAGCGTAACGCTATTTCCACTACCGGGCGAGCATCATTCTTGATCGTGTGTCACAGTATTGTTTACATGTAAATATAAGAAGGCAATTCAATTTATGCTAATCCACGCAGATCCTGACGAATATCATGATACCAGTACCGAATTTCGTTTCCTCCTCTTCTTCAGTTTCATTCTCATTTGATTCCCAATACAGCTCTTTCAATTTGTAAATAAATAAATGCATCAAGTACTGAAAAAAATAATAAAAATAAAAAAAAAAAACATCAAATCCAAGATAACCCATTTTAATAACTAAATCATTTCTGTCATTTAAAAACTTATGGAACAGATCAAAACGTTCAACAAATGGTGTTTGGTTCTTTTTTTTTTCATTCTGAGTTGCAATGTACCAAGATTTGAGGCACAAAAATACAAAATTAATGTTTAAACTCGAGTTTCTAAATTTTAAGATGTGAAAGTGATAATGTTTGGACAATAAAAAAATAAAGAAGAAAATTAAAAAGTTGACAATAATCGTTTGACTCGGAAACGATCGTTTTATAATAGAGAGAGAAAATCAAAAAATGAACTTCACAAGTTGATTTGTATTGCGCCAAGAAAAATAATGTTTTTGAACGACTTACAAATATCGCATGAGTTTGAAGGATGGGTTTTCTAGAATACCTACGCGAGAGTATGGTTTTTATATGAATTTACGATAGTATTTCACACTAGTCTTTTGATAATCATATGGTTTTTAAGGATTTATAAACGAATAACGAACTTTCATCCCCTAGAATTGAGGAAATGGGTTTTTTAGACGCATGCTAGTTGCTGCTTTTTTATCCTGAAAAGATTTTAAAAGTCTTTAAATTTTAAAATGTAACATCGTTGCACACCTAAAACACACCAAGAACGAACATTATTTTTCTTCTCGGATCATGTTTGTATAAAGGCCTTTGCTTTCAATCACTTTTATAAGCACAAGTTTACAACCAACTTGAATCAGGAAACAATTGCAATATCAGTCACTTTTTACCATTTTCTATAATACCGTCGGACGATTTTCAATTTCTTTGACTATTTGACAGTCTCTCACTGCCCCTCCATTTATTATTTCAAATCTCTTGTTTCTAAAACAATTGAAATTGAATTAAAAAAAAAAGAAACTCAAAGAGAAAGTGTGGACTGTATTTAAATCGAAAACAAAAACGGTGTATAAACTTTGTATAGTTCTTAAAAATGTTGAAACATATAATCTTTAAATTGTTCTTAAAAAACGAGATTAATAACTCTTAAAAAACTAAAATTAAAAATTGTGAAATCATATAAAATTGCAAAAAGGCCTGATATAAAGATAATTCCACAAAACCTATGAACTTCATTTTTCATTCCCAGCAGAGCATTGTCGCTAAAGAAATAATAAATTTGCTTTAGCACAAATTAATATAAATGAGAATAAATTCTTCATTGTATTGTAAGTACAATAAGTCCGTCAATTATATAATAAGAATGGTTAGTGTTGTACTAAGATATTGTGATAAAAAAAAAGAGATGTAAATGATTGTGTAATAATTAATGATAATCATGTTTCATTGTCGTCATGGATTCATCTCGGATGCGTTGAATTTGTTTCATTTTCGGTGTTGAAAAACTGGTGTTACGTTTTGGATCCAGGCTAATCAGTATAGCTAATCAAATAACGAATGATGCCCGCTCGGCAAAAATAGAGAGGAACGTCTCGTAGTCCACGCTGTGAATATTATCTCAAATGCATTTATTTTTCATCTAACTAATCAAAAGTCTTTTCTCAGTGTACAGTTCAACTTTACTTAAAAAAAAATGATAAACATCTCACAGTTGTTTATCAAAAATGACACGATAATAAGAGCTTAGGGTCTTCAAGGTCGATCTTGATCTGTTACCGAAGAGAAGAATGTAAAACGAGACACGATGATGCTTCGCAGTTTCACTTGTAAAAATGAAAGCGATGTTCTTTCTGAGATACATTTTGGAGTAAAAAACCAAAAAGCAGTGACGGGTTGAAGTGAAGTAAATCAAATGAATGAAAAATCCAATGTAAAACTTGTTGCAAATTTTAGTTTTAGATAGCTTGATTGTCTAGTTTCCGAGCAGAAGCAAAGATTTGAAAAAGGGACATTGAAACAAAAATACATCCATATGTGCAATCATTTTTACAGCTAGTTTTTCGTTTCGCATAAACGCAATAGATATCATTTCATATAACAGATACTGCTTCCAAACTTTCAGTAATCACACAAAGCTTCCATTCTGTATACAATGGTAAACGCTAAAAAATCTTCATTATTCTTCCTTTGCCACCAGAACAGGAACTGCTACCTTTTTTATCAAATAAAAAAATATCAACTTATAGTAGAAATTAAAGTACCTATATTTGCTTTTGAACTTGAACATCCAAATTTGACCACTCACTCGCGGTTTTGAAATTGAACGAACTCATGTATAAAAGCTGAAACAATAAACCTAAATACGAACAGTAAAAGGAACAGAATTAATGCTTGTTCTCTTCGGGAACGTGTCGATATCGATCTTTCCGCCAATTTATAACGCGTTATCTATAAGTACTATTTCCTTTGTATGTATCATAGATCAATCGATTCGAAATGAGGATCCTTGATATCGCGCTGACATCGATCCCCCAGTAAACACGACTAGTATAGCGTGTGTAACAAACGATGAAAACGAATAAAAAAGTATAAGACGCAGACAGCGAGAGTTGTGAGCCGAGGTTAAGAGTATTGCGCGATAGAAGGCACGCGAGGATGCGTGTCACGTGTATCATTTGGGCGCGAGACACTTGCTCACGACTCCCAGCCTCGCTGCTTTCATTGGGACGTTTTATTGAGCATCGGCGTTTGTGTTTCTCCTTTCGACTTATCTGATTACCTACCTACACTCTAATCTAACATTTGTTATATTGTCTTTTGCGAGATATTATATTTCAACGGATGCGAATTCCAAAATAAAAACACCCTGACAAGAAACATCTCATCTCGTGCATTATTATACCCTTCATTATGTTAGATCCAAAATAAAAACAGAAAGAAAAAATGTTGGAAAGAATGTTTTTTGAATGAAAAAAAAATGAAATACCTCTGCTCTATAGGGGTAGGGGTTACAATGAACTTGAACGTCAGGTTAGCTTTTTTAAATTATATTGTAAAAATCATCTTCTTATACAGCCAAAGCTGCAGTTGGTGGTAATCCTCCCTCTTTGATGACCTTGGGCTCCGAAGAAGGTTGCGATGGAGCAACTTCTTCTTTGGGTTCGACGACGCAGACGTTGTCTGGTAAAGGCTTTTTGGGACCCATCTTGCCGGTTGGATCATAAGGCAACATAATTTTGACCTTGATTCCAAGGACACCTGCAAATATCGAATTATAAGTTTATATTAATGCAAAAATTTCATTTTATTTGAACTAAGAGTTGATTGGAAAAATTAAATTTCTGATTTATTTATCAATCAAAGGTAAAAATAAAAAATTTTAAAGAAGATGAAAAAAATTGTGGTTTTTTTTATTCATTTGAAGACTTTATCAAATCGTACCTTGTCTAAGCATGACATGTCGTGTTGCACTGGAGACGTAGTCATTGGTTGGTTCTCCGGAATGAATCATCAAACCATCAACGAATTTCATCGACTTGGCTCTCTGACCACGCAATTTGCCAGATACAACTACCTCGCAACCTTTAGCTCCAGATTCCATGATGAATCTGAGTACACCATAGCATGCCCTGTAAACAAGACAAAACAATCAATAAATTGGCAAAATGAATCAATCTTTCTTTTTCTTTCTTTTTAGATTAAAAATTTTAGATGTAAATAATATAAAAGCATTTAAAAATATAAGTAGACATGTTACGATTAAAAATATTATCATCAAATTTTGTTAAGTACCTTATAAATCGTACTTTAAAACATTCTTAAAATTCATTTGTTTAATTTGTTTTCAATACTACTTGAATATAAATGTGAATTGTTTTACATTTTTGTGATACATTTTTTAATTGTTGCAAAAAGTACCTTCGGACAGCAAGACCACCAATGAGTTTGTATCTCAGCGATTCTGCTTGAGCGATAGCACAAAGACCACGGGTTGCGACTTTTTCGGCGTACAACTCAATGTTGTGAGAGAAGTTGAATCGTTTCTGAACTACCGAGGTGAGTTCGCGGATACGACGGCCTTTCTCTCCCAAAACACTCTGGGTGTGAGTGGCCATCAAAATGATTTCGGTCTTTTGAGGCGTGACACGAACCTCAACGCCGCTGTAGCCATCCTCGGCCAATTCGCGAGTCAGGAATTCATTGAGTTCCGCCTTGAAGACTCCGTCTTGGACGAACTGTAAAAAAAATGTAATTACATTAAGCAAATGAATTGATCAAGTAAAACTAAACGAATATAGTAAACTGTCAACAAAATAAAATTTTTTTTTTCAATTTTTACAGTGGTTAAACTGCAGTCGCTCAGCTAAACATTATATACAGCAAAATTTAACAGATACTTCAAATTACACACTGCAGAAATAATTTTTTTCGTTTATTTGTTTTACTTGGAGGCATTAGATCCAGTGTTTCTAACCTCAAAATCTCAATAACAATTTGGTTTACAAAACAAGTGGTAAAGGGACCGCAAACAAAAAAGGATCAAGGACATGTCAAGAAGATGATAGGATATCTGTCGAAATTCTTTGATTTCATGAAATCTTTTCGAAACCCCTATTTTTAAATGAAAATTTGTCTCATCCTGTTGTATTATTATCTGGAGATCATGGACGAAATCCATGTCATCCGAGCAGATAAGGTTGGATTTGAATGTACAACAGGCATTGAAACCATTGCTGGATCATGCCGAAACATTGTGCGCGAAATATTTTTCAGCGCCCGTTTGTTTGTAACAAAATATAATTGACCAAACCTTTCGTTTTTTTGAAATCACACGTTGATTCGCAGCCATATTTCACGTGATCCAAGAACCGCGACGAAACGAGAAAGAGAGAAACTCGCGCGGCGTTGCGTTGCTGTTCGCTTCACGACATGCACTGTTGCCAACTTGAAGAAAAATAAAAACCCTAAGTTCACTAGATTTTAAAACAACTAAACAAGATAAACTACGAGAAAATGGGATGTTTTCATTTCTCAACCGATAAACAAACAAATTGAATCATATCTTATCAACAAAGGAAAAAAGTTATAATTTTTTCATAACAAATTCTAAATCATACTGTTTTGTCAATCTTTTTTGTAATAACAAGAAAAAATGATGGTGGCGCTCGAATCGCAGGTCGCGTTGTTGGATTCCCGCGCACTTCCCGTTCCCGCCATCATCTATTCATTTGTAACTGAGTCTTTTGCGAAGACGTTGTAGCTTGTGTACACGGGAACAAGAGAACAAAAGTGTCGGATAAATAAACGCCGATTGGGATTTTCAACATCACCGATACAGCTCGTGGCTTGTCCACTGGCCAACATCGTTTAAAATGAGTAACGCATCGCTGGACAAAGATACGTTTTTTCGGCGCATGAAGCGCCTGTACGCCGCTTGGAAGGTTAGTTTACCACCGAACCAAATTCGCAAAAGTTGTTTGTAGTTGTTTATTTCAACTTTTATGGCTATTTTGAACTTTTTGTTGGGTTAATAAGTATTGACGGTTGTTAACTGTTCATTTTTCTGGTTTATAGGAAGGAGACATTTGCGGCGATGACAGCTTCAGCAGAATGGACTGCCTTGTTTCGGCAGTTGGCACCGATGAGGATATTGTTTACAGCAAATCCACAGCCTTACAAGTAATTCCTCGCAACATAATGTCATTTTTTTTGCAATAAAACGTTTCCTTCACCCGCGTAGAATATATTTTGACACAATCATTGTTATTTGGGTTTGTATTTTTATCGTTGTGCATTATTTTTGTTACGTAGACATGGTTATTGAACTACGAGCTCTCTGACACGATTATGATCTTGGCCGAAAACTCGATTACTTTCTTGGCCAGCAAAAGAAAAATTGAGTTTCTGCGAAAAGTCGAGAACCACAAAACAGAAGAAACCGGCGTCCCACCTGTTAAACTTCTAACGAGGGACAAGGTATGTAATTTGTAACTCCAATTGTTTAAATGATTTGTATTTTTTTTTATTTTTTTTGATTTTCTATTACTGAATAGTTGAAATTTCTTTAGATTTTGTACTTAATAATAGATTAATTTTAGTTTGATAATTTCAGAATGACGAAAACAAAGTCAACTTTCAAAAACTCATAGAAACCATCAAAGAAAGTAAGCGTGGAAAGACGTTGGGTATTTTTTCGAAAGAAAATTTTCCAGGCGAATTCATCGATGCATGGAGGGCTGCTCTCAAACAAGAATCTTTTGATACTGTATGTTGATGTACAAAGAAATAATAATACGAAGTAGATGATAATTTAAATTTTAATATCTAATTTTGTCTCTTTTTTTACTTACAGGTTGATGTGAGTGCAGCAGCAGCTTACGTGATGTGTCCAAAAGAAGATACAGAAATTTTAACAATTAAAAAAGCATGTCTTGTATCAGTTGATGTTTTTACGAAATACTTGAAAGATCAAATTATGGAGATCATTGACGCTGACAAAGTAAGATGACTACAATTAATTGAACAACTTTATCTGCCTTTGATATCTCCATCTAAATATTTTTCTAAAATGTGTATTTTATTGTTTTTTCAGAAAGTAAAACACTCAAAATTAGCCGAAGGAGTTGATGCTGCGATTTCCAACAAGAAATATGTAACAGGTGTTGATGTCAGCCAAGTAGACATGTGTTACCCTGCTATAATTCAGAGTGGTGGTCATTACAGTCTCAAATTCAGCACAGTGAGCGATAAAAATATTCTCCATTTCGGAGTGATCATTTGTTCGCTAGGTGCCCGTTACAAATCGTACTGCTCCAACATTGTGCGGACCTTGTTGGTTAACCCAACAAAACAAATCGAGGTAAACTTTTGTTCTGAAAAATAAATTGAAAATAAATTTAAAAAACTGGCAGATTTTAAAATTAACAGAATCGTGTTTTTTCCGTAGGAGAATTACAATTTTCTTCTTCAACTGGAAGAAGAAATTCTGAAGGCATTAGTTGCCGATGTTAAGATTTGCGACGTGTACGATGCTGGGATCAAGTTTGTCAAAAATGAGAAGCCTAAAATGCTGGATCATTTGACAAAGAACTTTGGATTCGCGATGGGAATTGAATTTAAAGAAAGCTCCATGCTTATTGGACCGAAAACTAAAGCGACAGCCAAAAAAGGGATGGTTTTCAATGTCAACGTTGGGTTGTCGAATCTTTCAAATTCAGAAGCAACTGACAAGGAAGGCAAAGTTTATGCCTTGTTCATAGGAGACACAGTAATGGTCAATGAGGTAAAACTTTTGAACGAAAAAAATTGAACTTTCAACTCTAAATATTAATACAAAGATTTTGTGATAAATAAATTATTGTAACATGAAATTATGAATTTACAGGGAACAACAGCGTCGATTCTCACACCGTCGAAAAAGAAAGTGAAAAACATCGGTATATTTTTGAAAGACGATGAGGAAGAGGAGGATGAAGGAAGTGGTAAAGAAAACGAACCAAAAACTGACGAGATTCTCGGACGTGGCAAACGCACAACTGTCATAGAATCGAAGCTGAGAAACGAGCACAGTTCTGAAGAAAAAAGGAAGCAACATCAAAAAGAGCTGGCCCAGCAGTTAAATGAAGCTGCAAAAGCTCGACTGGCTCAGCAGTCCGGTGGAAAGGAACAAGAAAAAGTTCGAAAGTCCACTGTCTCGTACAAAAACGTAGGTCAAATACCACGTGAACCTGAAGTACAAGAACTCAAATTATACGTTGGTGAGTCTGAATTACTCTCACGGGTCTGAAAAATATTAAAAACCATCTGATATTGTTTAAAAATATTTTTCTTAATTTTCCTTTCAGACAAAAAATATGAGACCATCATACTACCAATTTATGGAATCCCGGTACCTTTTCATATCTCCACAATCAAAAATATTTCACAATCCGTCGAAGGCGATTATACTTATCTTAGGATAAACTTTTTCCACCCCGGTGCAACGATGGGTCGTAATGAAGGAGGATCTTACCCACAGCCAGATGCTACTTTTGTCAAAGAATTGTAATTTCGTTGTAAATCATTTGTAACTCCTGGTACAAATTAAGTTACACGTAATAATTTGAACATTATTTTCTTATAGGACTTATCGAAGCACAAATACCAAAGAGCCTGGTGAAATATCAGCACCTTCGTCCAACTTGAACACTGCCTTCCGACTGATCAAGGAAGTACAAAAACGTTTCAAAACTCGTGAAGCTGAAGAACGGGAGAAAGAAGATCTTGTTAAACAGGACACTTTAATTCTTTCACAAAACAAAGGCAACCCGAAACTGAAAGATCTGTACATCCGACCAAACATAGTGACAAAGAGGATGACTGGTGGACTTGAGGCTCATTCCAACGGTTTTCGTTATACTTCTGTCAGAGGCGACAAAGTTGACATTCTTTATAATAACATTAAAAACGCGTTCTTCCAACCGTGTGACGGTGAAATGATTATTCTTCTTCATTTCCATTTGAAGGTAACTTTACAAGTTATATTGTCTTGAATGTACAATTCTTGAAACGATGTTTAAAATACTTTTAAATTCTGCAGAATGCAATCATGTTTGGAAAGAAGAAGCACGTGGATGTACAGTTTTACACGGAAGTCGGTGAGATCACAACCGATTTAGGAAAACACCAACATATGCACGATCGGGACGATCTTGCAGCAGAACAATCAGAGCGCGAACTTAGACACAAATTAAAAACAGCGTTCAAAAGTTTTTGTGAAAAAGTTGAAGCTATGACAAAACAAGAAATCGAATTTGATACCCCGTTCAGAGAATTGGGTTTCCCCGGCGCCCCTTACAGAAGTACAGTTCTTTTGCAACCAACAAGTGGCTGTCTTGTTCATCTCACCGAATGGGTAAAATTTCATAAAAAAAAATACATATTTGTTTGAAAGATCATTACACAAAATTATATTATAAATTCTTAATTCGAATTGTTACAGCCACCATTTGTGATAACATTAGAAGACGTTGAACTCGTTCATTTCGAAAGAGTTCAATTCCACCTGAAAAACTTTGACATGGTGTTTGTCTTCAAGGATTATCATAGAAAAGTTGCCATGGTTAATGCCATTCCAATGAACATGTTGGATCACGTGAAAGAATGGTTGAAGTAAGTCGTCGAATTTTCAATCAATTTGTTCTTATTATAGAACGATATTTTTTAAAGTTAATATTTATTTTAGTTCTTGTGACATTCGATATTCCGAGGGTGTTCAATCTTTGAACTGGGGTAAAATTATGAAAACCATCACCGATGATCCAGATGGATTCTTTGAAAATGGTGGTTGGACTTTCTTGGATCCAGAATCTGATGCCGAAAATGAAGAGGTGGACGATGAAGAAGAGGAAGAGGACGATGCTTACGAAGTATGTCTTCTAATTATTATCATTTATTTATTGAAACAAAAAAGTAGTTTTGATTGTGAAATTATTTTCATGAAATGATGACTGATAAAAAATATTTTGCAGCCAACTGATATAGAAAGTGAAGAAGAATCAGACGATGACTCAGAATACTCAGAAGCTTCAGAAGATTCAGATGACTCTGGTAAGGATTAAACAACGTGAACTTCAATTTTTAACATCGGTAATGTTTTTAAACTCATTTCATTAATTTCAATTAGCAGGAGATGATTTGGGTAGCTCTGAAGATTCCGGCAAAGATTGGTCTGATCTTGAACGCGAAGCTGCTGAGGAGGACAAAGAAAGAGGCGATGATTATCGTGAAGAGTACGGTAAAAACAAGTCGGGCAGAAGAGATCCACGATCTAAAAAGTAAATATATTTTCACTGATCGTATATGAAATCATATCTTTGCTATCTGTAAGTTTACATTAATTTTATTTCAATTCGTTTTAGCCATAACTCGAAACACAGTTCTAAGAGTCGAAGTTCATCGAGCAAAGGCAAAGATCGGCGATCAGACAAACACAGGTATATTAATCAATTTTTATTTTGTTTTAGTTAGGAAATTTTTGTATAATTTATGTGACTGTTTCGTTTCATTATTTTTATTTTAAAAATTTGTTTTAATTGTTTCAATTGTTCTGAAATTTTACAAACTGATATGCATTGATGGTGATATTTAATAATTAAAGATCGGACAAATCAAGAGGAGGAAGTTCACACAAGAAAGTGTCTCCTTCCAAGTCGTCCAAACACCACAGGTGATACGAATTTTGATGATGGGGTCCCGCCTTTTTCCCAATCGCTATAGTTATACACTGACTGTTTTCTTGTAGCCAAATTGAATCAGGATTTGAATAACTCAAACCAAAAAACGTATCCGGTTAAAAATTTAAAAATAATTGCATATATGAGACGGCAGTTCTGTGTACAAAATTTCCTTCTGAGACTAAGAAATCAACTTTTGTACTAATACTTGTTTTTTCTTCTTAACAGTCCAAAAAAAAGCGACAAACACGACAGACATAGATCGTCCCATTCGTCAAGCAGCAAAAAACGTCCACGTGACGACAGCGACGATAGACGTAAATCTAAAAAATCTAGGTGAGGCAAATAATTTTTTATTATCAATTTCGAACTTTCTAAATACAATTTTGGTTCTTTGTATTCTAACATTGTATCGACTTTCTATTGCAGAAAATAAGTTGAGACTTGTACAACTTACAGAACATAGATCACTATGTACTCCCGCGTTACGTATCTGACAGAAAACTTCGAAGTGAGTTCGACTGCGGCATTGTAAAAGCACCATTGGAATTGAATGAAAACCATCATCACACGGAATGTCAGTCAAGATGCGTCCGGACATATAGTTTATTTTTCAGCTTGCATATATTTTCCATTGAAATTATTCTATTTAACAACTTTCAATAAATTATTTTTAATCCTTTTTTTTTCTGTAACTGAGATTATCGTTGTGAATGATTGTTCAACGATCCGTTGATTCAAAATTGTCAAGTCGAACTAGTACAGAGTGCATTTCCGGCTACAAGAACCATTTCAAAAAATCAGAAAAGATGTTTATTTTGTAAGTTAATGATAATTACTCTTGTACAAACAATGTCAAGTTCTCATTATTGTCAAGTATTCAATGTCATCAAGGAACATTCGGCGTTTTATATTCTTAACTTTAAGATTGATAATAAAATGAAATCTAGCATTATCATAATTTCATCATTTGCGTTGATCAACAACAAATTAATAAATCGCGCGCTATATTCAATCGTCGCGAGTCCGATGACTTGTGATCTTTTTACCGTCACGTAATATTACAACATTGCTTAACGTCAACACATGAAAAGTGAAAGTGCACTTCTTCGGAAGCGCCACTTTCTCTGTCGTCCAAATCAATCGTCTGCGCGCAAACGTAAACTGAGGACGAGCAAATTTATTCGAACGATTTCACCGATCTTGATACGCGATTTCGTTCGCCGGCACTTTCTTCTCATATAGGCTTTTCCGGTTGAAATCAACATCAAACGCCACTTGGTTTTTTTTTTCTTCGACAGTTTATTTATAAAAATATTCGTTTTTGTTAACAACAGTACAACGACGCCAAACAAAATTGTATTGTACATGAATTTCGCATAATTTTAATAACACTTGTATCACGCGCTCATAAATTAATTAACAAGTACACGGGACGAGCTGATGACCTGTATCTACGACTTGGACGAGATGACGAAGCTCTGGGGAGATTTCAGTTGCGACCAATCGCATCAATCTGGCCTTGGAGGTTGTTCACCACTTCTGGCGGAACGTGCTCGCCAAGGATTTCAAAGAGGTTGATCCTCTGGTCGCCTGGGATGGATTCGTAAGCAGCCAGCTCGATCCCTTCTTGCACGTTCTGGATCGTCGCATCTTTCGGAATGAGGAATGTGTTTTGGGCTTGTCTGATGGCCTCCTTACTGAATACTTGACCGTCCTTTTGCTGTGGAAAGGCTGATACTACAGCCACCAAGGCGAAGAGGCACAGAAAAGCTTTCATCTAAAAAAAAACATTAATTAATTTTTATTCAACATTTAAATTTAACATTTAAATTAACGTTGATTCCATAACTTGAACTTGAGGTTCGAATGAAAAGATGTTAAATTTACATTTTTGTTAAAGTTGTACGAAAGTTTATTTATTGTTTTAAACGTTTCGTGCACGTCGAATATCGAAACGTATCATATTTATTTTACAATCATTTTCGAATTGAAAGAAATATTGCCAACTTGGATTTCTGAATCAAGATGTGTGTAAATAAGGCGCCTTTTTGAAAGGTCGCGCACTTTGATGATCGACTGACCCTTATACGAAATTCCCGTTACTTTCTTGATCAAGAGACCAACAGTCGAAAGTTTCTCACGATTTGTGCGGGCTCGCGTACTTTCCCCCCGCTCCCCTCTTTTTTTTTGCTCGTTGCAAACAACTCAGGAAGCGTTTTAGTGTAATGAATACTTTCAATAACAATTTCCTTGTTTAATAGTTCAGTTTACAATAATTGTCTCAATCTTACAGAAAGTTTATGTGAAAGAAGTATGTGAACAAAAAATTTGCATAATTTTTTCGGACAGATCTTTTTACAATGATACGACAGAGAAATTTCGCATTACAAAATAACTAGTAATGAACGTACATTAAACTTGTTTAAAAAATATAAACTATCATAAATAAATATAAAAATATAATATAAGAATTTCAAATTTTCAATCTTGAAAGTAATTTTTGGTTTAAATTTTTTTAATTTGCAATAAAAAATAATAAAATTTTACATTGATGTGACATTTAATTTCAAATTTGTGTAGATATATTTTTTACAATGATCACTCCTTAATTAACTCTTCATTAATGCGTATTTATTATTAATAATTTTTATATTAATGTTAAAAACAAAATAAACAAGTAAAACAGAATACTTACTTTTGTAAGCGGCGATTTGTTTGCTCGTCGACACACAACTAAACGAGATCGCGTGGCGGTAGGGCATTTATATGCGATTCGGATTCACCGTATCAGCGATGGACTGACCGCTCCTCTCGTTTATGGTACCAAATCCTGGATCGCAATACCGTTCTCTGCACTCCGAGAGGGGATATGTCAATCTCTCAAACTGAATCTCTCAAACCATCCAAATCGCTTGTTTTAATTATTTCTATATGACTTCATCATTGCCGACAATTAAAGCTCACTTTACAATTCATTACAAATTCATTACAGCGAGAAAATAATTACGATTTTTGTTACATCATACTGCGCATCTAGAATTTATAATTTAATGCAAATTATCCGTCTGACGCTCACCTTACAGTAAAGGAATTAATCTTCTATGAAATATGACATGTTGCTTAGCTGTGTCACAATGTGAGAGGTGAAATTTTTACTTGAAAAAATTATTTTGTTAATGACTTTGTCAGGGCACAAAATGAAAAGTTTTGAAGATGAAAATTTATCAATCAGGGAGGATAAAAAAGTAAGATAAAATATAGCGTGGGAAGGTAAGTATTAAAAACACGGAAGTACAGAAACATTAATCAGTCATCTTACAAAGTTTCAATACTTTCGAACAATAAATATTCTGAAATAAGATACATCTCAACGAAGATACGCTTGCTCTTAATTAATCACGAAGACCTGAAGAATCGCTCGCGGTCCTCGAACTTTTACTTTTTGGAACAGCAGCACTTTTACAAATTTGCATTAAATCTGTTTATAAAATTATGAACCAAAATTAAAAATTAAAATGTTGAACTTAATTTTTGTATAATGATTTTCAAACAAATAAAAAATCTGTCACTGTTGTTTTTTGAACAGTTGTTGTTAGTACAATAAGTCTGAGACTTTTTATTCCATTTTTTGTACGGAGATCAATGTCTGAATCGAAGGTATAATTTCCAAAAAAGGTGAAAATCACACACAAGTACATATAGGCAAAGCCTTTTTTTGTGTCCAATTGATACGCTAGTAATCGAACGCTTTTGTGGACGATACTTTCCATTTATGTATCTACAAGTAATATCGGTTAGAATGTTCCAGTGACCAATATTTGGTCGCAGCAGTGAACGTGCGCGATGAAAGATTTCACTTTTACAATATCGCGCTTTCCGCGGCGAACGTGACAAAAAATCAATTGTATCATTATCGAATATCAGAAGACCGTTTGTCTAGGAGGAGCATGTACGTAACACTCATTTCACTGCCGCGCGAACCGGTATAAAACAAGTTAATGTATGCGAAGGCATACATTAACTTGTTACGAAATTGTATTATCCTAGAATAAACAAAAAAAATATAAGTTTGTTTTTAAAATAGGACCGATAAAATAAGATAAAACACCTTCATTCAATTTCGCTTTGAATTCATTAAAAAATACAAACATAAATTAAAATGATATAATAAAATTGTAAAACAAAATAGATCAATTTTTGAGATTCGATCATTTTAAAATTGATTTAGAATAATTAAATTTAATTGTATTTTTAATACTGTATAAAAGACTTGATTGTTAGTAGCAACAACTTTCAATCTTAAACATGAATTAAACTTAAAATTAGAAAAGATTTCACGAAAACTATCACAATATGTCTGCAAGCAATTTTGATATCTTCATTAATAAAATATAAACTTTGAGTAACACATTATGACTATCATTCACTCATTGTTAGAGTCAAGGTAGTCTACAGAAGTCTCTTCTCTTGGGTCTCTTGGGACACCAATTCTATGATTGACCTAAAGCAGAATACAATTTTTCATTAAAGATACAAAATTTAAAGTCGAACATTGTACTTTAAGTAATTGACAAACTTTTACCTCAGTAGCTTTCCTTCTGGTTCATCCCACATTATAACACCAGGATTTGATATTTTATACTCCAAAATTTGGTTCAATGCTTTTTGCTGTTTAAGTACAATATTGAATAATCCCTTGTAACAAAAGATTTCTATTCCTTTGGCAACTGTGATCACATGATACTCCTCATTCACTAAAAATAAAAACAATAAATGATATATTATAAATTGTAATATTTTTCTATTTCGTTTGTGATTTATAAATTAGCTCATCTCAATATGTCGTTACCTAATTTGTGCTTGAATTCCTTGGTGGTAGCCATCAGCAATGCATGGGGACTGACACAGGTGGTGTCAAACAAAAATATCCCAGTTGTTCGTCGTTTCAAAAAGTACGTCAAGTATGGGTAAGGGAAATCTTTGATTTTAGCATTCACACTTGAAGGATGGATCTTGACAGCTCCATCTTCCGGGGTAACTATCGTAGAGTCCCTCGGCATCAACGGCCTGGAAAATTAATTAGAAAATAATAAATAACTAAATATTTTTTATTTATGTTTTACCCGGAATGATCAAGTCATTAAATCAGTAAGGAAATTACTTCAAATGAGCGACATTGGGATAGAATCCAGCACAAATCATTGCTTTGACGACTTCCACATTTGTAGAGTATTTGTTTGAATTCGGGTCTTTGGGATTTGAACTTGACAGAAACTTCATTTCATGCAACAGAGAGGCAAACTGTTTTTTCATCTCGCTGAGCAATTTAAGCGTATGTCTGGAAAGAAAATAGTAGGAACAAAATTCGTCAACGCTTCTCCAGCCTTCTTTCAGCCGTCGTTCATAGGAAATGAGAGCATTTGCCAAGCCAATATGGTCACTCATTTCAGTCATGCCACAACCGCTAAGCTCTTTTTTCCTGGAATTTGCGAGATCTTCACGACCGATGGGTGCGTAAAAAGCATCTTTGAAGGCCAAACTTGCAGCGATACTGAAAACTGGATCCACGCAGGAAAATAATGATGCCCAGATGATCAGTTTTCCTAAAACGATTAATCAATGAAATTTCAAATACAAATACAGTTTTTTAATATAATTAAAATTAATATAATTAACAACACTCTGCCTACCAAGTCTCGGCTCGAGAGGTAACTGCGCCAAGTGGTAACCCAAAGGAGTTAATCTTTCTGAATCGTCAAGGGCATTCATCTTTTGTAACAAGTCAACGGAAAGGTTGATTGCTTTCAAATCTGGAGGATTCATTATAGTTGACAAAAATGACTCTGCTTTGCCAAGTTGCAAGATTTTCAATTGAAGTACAACAGACTCCAGTCGCGTGCAAAGGATCTCAGGAATCGGAAACTTATCAAGCAGAGTTTCTCGAACTTTTGTGAATAGGTGGTAGCAAACTCCTGGTTTCACTCTAAAATAATAGATTTGTATTAAAAATGTTTCGAGAAATGTTCAATTGAATATACTATATTATTGTAAAATAAATTTCTACCTTCCAGCTCTGCCCCTTCTCTGTTTTGCATTAGCCAGGCTGATCCATTCAGGTTCTAAAGTTTCAACATTAGCAGTCAAGTCGAATTTCGAAAATTTAGATTTACCACAATCTATGACGTAGACAACGTCCTCAATTGTGATCGACGTTTCTGCTATGTTTGTAGCAATAATTATCTTGCGGACACCATCGGGTGGAACTTGGAAAATCAACTTCTGATCCACAGTTGGCATACGTGAATGCAATGGATAGATCACAAATCTATCTGTAAGGAAAAAGAAATAATAAGTAACAATATAAAATAAAGTGACAATTATTACTTGTACTTCTTTTTACGTTTGGGAAATCTATGACTGTTTGTCAACAGTGTATGCAGTTTGCTGATATGGGATATTCCTGGTAAAAATATCAAAATCGCTCCATCGTCTTTTGTTATGCAGATATGATGCAGCAACTTCTCGATGAGTTCAAGTGAAATTACTTCACTGTTTAGATTAAGTAACTGATCGAGCACATCTTGAGGATATGTCATCTGCGATAAAATTGTAATGATGATTGGAATCGTCAATGATTGAAGAATGCTTATTTATTAAAATTTCAAATTTACGATAAAAATTGTTCACCTTAGATTTGGCATCACGAACATACGGGTCGATAAAATTACGAAACTCATTCCGTTTCTCGATAGTTTGTTTACAATCCTGCAGCGCATTGAGTTTCTTTGGGAAATCAAATTTAAACCTAAGAAAATGAAATTGAATATAACAAAAGACAAAACTTATCGCCCTGTGTAAAACTTGATTTATTTTTTACCCTGTGATTTTCAAAACATCTTCCAAATAGAATTCTTCCACGGGATAAGTGAAACCGGGAATGTGGATGGATGGGCAGTTGTCGTAATATTTTGAAAACTGTTCCGAGTTTAGCGTGGCGCTCATCAGGATTACCTTCAAGTCTGGCCTCTGAAAAAATTAACTTGTTCGTTATTTTTGTTATTTACATGTTTGTTGTTCGTTTTTTACCTTAGGTACAACTTGCTTCAGCAACGCTATAATGAAATCGCTTTCTGTGCTTCGTTCATGAATCTCATCAATGATGATGTGTGAGAAAGACGACAGGGCTGGATCATCTTGCATGAATTGCAGTAACATCCCAGTTGTGCAGAACAAAATGTTGCCGTGTTTCCTCGGAAAGACTCTACGTACAACACACATTTACACATTGCTCAATTTTCACAATTTTCTTATAATCAAAAAAGTTCTTAGATCAATACCCACTTTTCTAATCGGATCTGAAACCCTACGGACTTTCCGAGTTTTTCTGCACGTTCTGCAGCAACTCTCTCGGCAACTGAAATTGCTGAGATTCTTCGAGGTTGTGTACAAGCAATACTTGTCACGCTGCCATTGTTCCTTTCAATTTCGTTATCCAAGATGAACTGCGCAACTTGTGTCGTTTTTCCACATCCTGTAATGAATCATTCATTCAACTAACAGATAGACGCAATGTTTTTGAAATTTTCATTGCACGAATCAGTTACCAGTCTCTCCACTAATGAGAATAACTTGATGCCTATCCACTAGACTAATAATCTCTTCCCTCATCTCATAAGCGGGCAGCTTTTTTCTGAATGTCAACATCTTCATATACTGATCTTTCAATTTCATTTTCTCTGATTCTTTGAACAAATCGTTGTCCATTTGTTCATTTCTTGTCAACTTTGATTTTGCCAACAAGGCTCTGGACAAATTTTCCTGAATGTTTCCTGAAACGATTCTCAGAAACTTTTTTTTGAATTGAGAATCTTGTATGTGGTTGTAAGAATCTACAGATTCTCCCTCTCTGCATTCAGACTCTGCATCTTCAGTGGGACGTAACTGAGAGTTAAAATCGAACTGCTGCATAAGTAAGTCGATTTTGCACTCTAAATCCGGTGTGATCTGTAGAAATTTTTTCTCCGTCATGACTTTGTTCTGAGCTTCCTTCTTTTTGATACTTTTGTCCCTGAAGTACATTCCTATTTCTCTTCCTTTTAGACCTGGTGGACAGCCACCTCGACCTTGACCTCCACCTCGACCCCGGCCTCTTCCTCGCTTACCACCTCTTCCTCTTCCCCGATCATTTCTCAAAGACGAAAATTCATCATTGATATTTAGTCTTTCATTTTGACCGTGTCTTTGATTTGAATTTTCTGTTTTCAACAAAAGTAGATTTGGTTAATGGTGGAAAAGAATTGAAGATCGTTGCAAAATATTATTTTTTGTTTACCTGACGATCGACCATCTGACGTGCCGCCCGAAAAATTTTTACGGAAACCTCTACCTCGAAAAGACATTTTCACGTGCGTTCCTTCAAAGGGCATCCAGCATTTTCTGAACCTACGAAAATTCAATGTGCATTAGCTGTCAAAACATTGTTGGCGTCGTATAACCTATTTCAAATCAAAATTAAGTCTATGGAATAGTACACATTCACTTTATCAATATAATCCATGATAGTTTACCTTTATCAGTTAGTTGATGGAAGAGAAATAATTAAAAAATCGAGCACGCAAAATTTTTTTTTGAAGACGATGAAGACAACAACTGAAAAAGTCAGCGCGGGAATTTTTTCAGATTTTTTTTGTTTTGTTTGACGTTTGACGTGTGGGAGGAAACAAAAGGCGCCATCTGTATGACTTGGGATGAAACTCGTAGGCATTAAATTTTGTCGATGTGTTTTAATTTTCACAACACATCTACTTTTGTCTTTCAGTTTAACTGAAAAAAAAAAAAACATTTTCGTGTCAACAGATAAAAATGTATGAACAAGTATTTAATCATGTGAAAAAAATGAAGTCTTTAATTATCATGTTTTCATCTAAATATTTCAATTTCCATTTCAGCCAAAACTAACAGAACGAAAATGTCACCCTCAGAGCTGGATTTCACTCTCATCGTGAATGATCGAGCGCTAGTTTGAAGTGCCGCGGCTAACCTTTTTTATAGCCGAGTCGTCTGTCTACACCGGAACCCGGACTATCGAAACGCACGAATAACCCGCGGTCATACATCTTAACGACGTGTCACAAATATCATGAATCCGAGTGTCAAAGGAAGGCAGGGCTATAAATAAAGGGTTCACTGTAGTCTGGAAAATGACAAGTACAGCTGTCACAAACAACCAAGAATCTGCTACCAAGTTTTTAGAATCCTTACAAGCAGATTTGAAGGTTCTAGCAGCTGAAACGAAGAAAAAGTTTCCGCAAATTAAAGAGGTCAGATACATGTTGTTGTGTCAGATTGAATGCACACCGTAGATTTAGGTTATGTCCAGGTGCAATGCAAAACAATAATTTTGTTTTTATTGTATAATTCACATCTGTTTTGCCTATGATTATTTTTTGCTTGCGATTCATTGACGTGTGTCCAGAATCCTGTGTCGCGGTCAGTCGAGTGGTCGAACGATGAAACATACCTGTCAAAGTGTCATTGATTGTTTGAGTTTTGTTTGCATTGTTTGTTTATCTTTCATTTTTGTTCTTGTTGACATTTGTGACAGGTTGAGTGTTGAAAATACCATTCTATTGTTGCTTTTTAATTCATTATTATTTTATTATTTTAATTTTCTTTTTTTAACGTGCAAACAATTTACATAAGACTTGTCTGTTAAAAGGAAGGAAGTAATTATGACTTATAATTTTGGAGGGATAAATTAAAAGTGCTTTTAAAGTAAATTTAATTTCTCTACTTTGTAAACCTTTGAATGTTAAAGTGAAGTAATTCAATTAGTATTACCTGACACTCGATAGTCACTTGTTTATACAATTGATATCAACGCAATCTCAATATCAGATAACACTTTACAATTTCATCTTTTATTTGATACACAAATAAATTATGTTTAACCTTCAAATACTGAATGAACGAATGTTTATATTTTTATATTCTCAATAGTCCTGTGAGGAGGGTATAACGAAACTGAGAACAACTAATACTTCTAATTTACCTGCACAACAACTTTACTATGTTGTCAATCAAATTTTGTACCCCTTGGTCCAAGGCTGTGAGAGTAAAGATGTTAAAATTATCAAGGTACAACAAATCAATCTTCAATATAAAAATTATATATTTTTTACTCCGTTAAGAATATTCAGATGAACAAATTTTAATTGTCGTGACAACAAAAATGTTTTCAGTTTTGTCTCAGTACGATGCAAAGGTTGATAACAAATCAAGCGTTAGATCAAAAAGGTGCTCGTTACATCACGGACACGTTATGGATTTTGATGGAGGCTGGAATAGAAGAAGTCAAAGTTCTACAGACTGTTACACTTTTGCTTACAAGCAACACACTTGTTCACGGTGATACTTTAGCAAGGGTAAAAAATGAACCTTTTTCGATCTCTAAACAAAATTATTCATAAGATAAATTTGATTTTTTAATCTTTTTTTTTCTCCGTGTTTTTTTTAAACAGAATTTGGTACTATGTTTTCGTCTTCATTTTACCAAAGACTCGACAACAATCAACACAGCTGGGGCTACCATCAGACAGTTAGTTTCGTTAGTATTTGAAAGAGTTGTAGCTGAAGATGCCGAGAACAATTCGAATCGGCAGGTGGAGGAGTGCAGTCTGGAAGAGCTCAAAGTACCCACCAATCAGGCGCCAAAAACTCTGGGTCCATGTGCCGCCGATGCATATTTGATGTTCCAAGTTTGTTTCAAATAATTCAACAAGTAAAACTTTGATCCTTTGAATTTTGAGATAATAAATTTAAAAAAATCAATATTTTAGGATCTCGTTCAATTGGTTCATCCTGACCAACCGTACTGGCTATCAGGAATAACTGAGATGACGCGCACATTCGGATTAGAATTGTTAGAATCCGTGTTGACACAATTTTCCACAGTTTTCTACAAGGTACATGTTAACTTCTGTCTGTACACTAAATGTTTGCAAAATTTGTCAAGTTTATTTGCGTATGTGGACTTTACCAACTGAAACCGTAAATTTGCAGCACCCTGAGTTTAGTTTTCTACTAAAAGAACGAGTGTGTGCTCTGGTAATCAAGCTTTTTTCGCCGAACATCAAATACCGCAACTCCGTTCCGCAGTCTGTGCAACAAGCCACGTCTTTTGATAAACCAAACTTTCCTATTAGCATGAGACTTTTGAGAGTGGTTTGCATCTTGGTGCAAAAATATCATTCTTTATTAGTAAGTATATAATAAATTCAGTAAATGAATAAGAATAAATAAGTATTTGAATAAAACATTAAAGTTCGTTATTAATTGTTGTGTCATAAATTCCAGATCACGGAGTGTGAAATATTTCTCTCATTGATCGTTAAATTTTTGGATCCCGACAAACCCGTTTGGCAAAGAGCATTGGCACTTGAGGTGCTGCACAAAATGACAGTGCAATCTGATTTGCTCACTAGTTTTTGTAACTGCTACGATTTGAAGCCGCACGCCACAAACATATTTCAGGATATAGTTAACAGCCTGGGGGCTTACGTTCAAAGCTTGTTCATTAATCCTCATACCATGGGACAAGTTGGTGCAGGTAAGCTATTATTTATTACCAAAAACAATAATTTCTCCATTTTATTTGATCATCCCCTTTTTTTATATTGTTTGAATTTAACATGTTTCATTTAAAATTCCAATCACAATCTTATTTTTACTAAGCCATTCAAACTCACTGCAAAAGATGACTTATGAAGTGTTTTCGATGAATAATTTTGAGTCAAACAGTCGAAACTGCTGATGAAAGTAAGATATTCACAAAGAAGATTATACTCAAACTAGAAAGTTACTTGAATTTAAGCTTAGCAGTTCACTTTTTGATAGTTTAATAATTCATAAGTGCATTTCTACTGTATCTAACGCAGTTATATATTGCCACATGAAATTAAATAAATAACACATCATAAGAATTTTTGAACAAATATTTTTTTCATCATTATTATTCCTAAACATATTATAATCATCAATTAGGAGCCTCTGCACCAGTCGCTCAAGGTACCGCTCCTATGTTGATAGCGGGATTACCTGTAGGTCCTGGAGTTTCACCCCAGCCAGGCTTTTATCTCCGAGGGATTTGGTTGCCGGTTGTGGCAACGTTTACAAGCTGTCAAGCCAAGGCAACATAGTAAGTCCAATATGCCACGAGCTTAATAAACTCTAAGCATACCGAATAAATACTGTGATTCTTTATTTCAGCTTGGAAATGCTGGACAAAACAGAACCGCCGCAGATACCGGACGGCTATGGAATTAGTATAGCTTACGCGTGTCTTTTGGACATAATTCGATCAATCTCGTTAACGATCACGGAAGCACGGGAAGAGGGGAGCGAAAATACGTACAAACCTTCGCCAGAGGAACGGAAATTGCATGTGCAATTAATCAATTCAAGCTGGTGTGGTTTGTTAGCAGCTCTGAGTCCTTTAATTGACGCAAGGTTCGTTTGAATTTCAATTTGTGTGACTGAGAAAATACTCGGGAAAAAATATCCCATTGTTGGTCATGTCTCATCAGACATAATCAGAACTAATTTATTTAGGTCTGATCAAAACATGATCCGAAAAGTATATATAATGAAAATCTGTTATGGGACTTTTTTCCCCGAATAATCTCATGTGACGACAACTGACAATTTTCAACTAAGTGTGTTTCAAAAGCAACGTCATAATCAAATTGTTTGCTTCCCTTTTCTGACAGTACCGACGAATCCGCGACCGAGAACGTGTTGAAGGAAATTCAGACTTTCGCATCCCTGTGCGGATTGCTGGACCTGCACACACCTAGAGACGCTTTTATAACTGCTATTTGTAAAGCTTCGCTGCCGCCGCATTATGCTCTAACAGTTTTATACAATGCTCCCCAGGGTATACCTAGCGCTCGGCCTCAAGACTCTTTACAGTACAATCCCTCGAGTATGGGCGAGACTGACTACCGCCAACAAGTCGTCGCTGTTGGCACGCCTCTCCCCACGGCATCTTTGCCAATTGGTAAAATCAAGTGGTTCACAAAAATTGTTAAATTAGTGACAATCAAATTTAATTCAACTTTTTCTTTTCTTTCTTTGTTTTGTAAAGGTGCACAACAAGGCCCGGTAATGTTGACTGTCAAAAATCTGCAGTGCATGCGAGCGTTGCTTCTATTGGCACACTGTCATGGCAGTATTTTGGGCAGTGCTTGGCATTTGGTGCTGACGACTTTGCAACATCTGGCATGGATCCTTGGTTTGAAACCCTCAACGGGTGGTTCACTGAAGGCTGGGAAAACCGCTGCCGATTCGAATGCCATGTTGACCACAGCCGTCATGGCAGACCTACCTGTTCTAAGTGCAATGCTCAGCCGACTTTTCGAAAGCAGTCAACACTTGGACGATGTTGCCTTGCATCATCTGATTGATGCTCTGTGCAAATTGAGCCATGAAGCTATGGAATTGGCGTATTCCAATCGCGTAGGTTTTTTTTAAACATTTGTTTTCTAAATGAAATTTAAATAGTGATGAAACGTAATATTCGTGGTAATATTATTTCCTATTTTGTTCCTATTACTTTTTTATATTACTTGTTGTTGTGAAAAAGTAAAAGTCAAATTTGAAGAAAGTTTAATTTCATAGGAGCCATCGTTATTTGCCGTGGCAAAACTTTTGGAGACTGGTTTAGTCAATCTGCCGCGAGTTGAAGTTTTGTGGAGACCGTTGACAAATCACTTGCTAGAAGTTTGTCAGCATCCGCATATACGAATGCGCGAATGGGGTGTAGAGGCAATTACGTATTTAGTCAAAGCCGCTCTCCAACACAAATATCCGGAGCCCCTCCGTGATAATCAGGTTTGCATTACAATTAAAAGTAGTTAAATTTGCTTGCATTGCGAACTGTAATACTCATCTTTATATCACTGTTTGCAGAAGTTACAAACTTTGTTACTTGGACCGTTGTCAGAACTTTCTTCTGTTAGACACGCGGACGTTCGACAGCGTCAGCTGGAGTGCGTCCTTCAAGTTTTGCACGGAGCTGGAGAAACTCTATTTCATGGTTGGCCCCTGGTGCTCGGTATTATTGGCGCAGTTTCAGACCATCATGGGTAAGTTTTCTTAGAACTTTTCACGTTATTATTTGACGATATCAAATAGTCTTGTTAATATCGGCTCAACTTATTTTAGCGAATCGCTAGTTCGCATAGCATTTCAATGTCTCCAGTTGGTCGTGACGGATTTCTTGACCGTGATGCCTTGGCGATGCCTTCCATTATGTGTAGATACCGCAGCCAAATTCGGCTCACAAACGCAGGAATTGAATATTTCTCTCACAGCTGTTGGACTTATGGTAAATCATTGCTGTCCAATATTTTAAAAAAGATGATCATTGTAAATCAACGTTATCTAATAAAATGTTTGCCCGTTCTTTACAGTGGAACATCAGCGATTACTTCTATCAAAATCAGGAAAAAATATGTGCCTCTTTGCAAGGAGACTCGATCTCAGTATTTCCAGACTTTCCTGGCACTACGAATATGCCACCTTTTGATAAACTTTGGATGTGTCTTTATGCACGTTTAGGTATAATGTCGAAATCAACAATCATAAGTTAAACTCAAAATTATAGTTATGTTTATTTTGTGTCTGTTTTAATTTCATAGGTGATCTCTGTGTTGATCCACGACCAGCTGTCAGAAAATCAGCCAGTCAAACACTCTTTTCAACGATTTCTGCTCATGGTGTACTTTTGCACCAATCCACTTGGCAAGCAGTGCTGTGGCAAGTGCTTTTCCCGCTTTTGGATAAAGTCAGAAGTTCATCAAATTCAGCGAGTAGTGAAAAAGTCGACACAAGTGGGAACATTTTGATTCATCATAGCAGAAATACCGCTCAGAAACAGTGGGCTGAAACACAAGTAATAGAAAATAAAAAGTTTTGTTTTCCTATAAAAGTTGAAAAAAAAAGAAACGTTGTAAGTTAAAAAACTTTGAACCGATTGAATTGTTCGCAGGTTTTGACTTTGAGTGGAGTGGCAAGAGTTTTTAATACTAAACGACAGTTACTCCAACAACTGGGCGACTTTTCTCGCGCGTGGTCACTTTTACTGGAGTTCATTGAAAACTCAGCGCTTAGCAAAAACAACGAGGTGTCTTTAGCAGCACTCAAGTCGTTTCAAGAAATTTTGTACTTGCCGAAGAGTGTCGAAAGTAACGATCCTGTTCAGTCTGACGAGTCCGAGGCTCTGTGGATCGTTGCCTGGCGTGTCTGGTTGAGCATAGGTTTAGAAAGCACAACTCCCCCAGGCGAGAATGAAGTCGACCTATATATCCCATCGCAAGCATTTTTAACAGCCCTCATACAAATATTCCCTGCCGTTTTTCAACATATTAGAAATAGGTTTGTGGGAATAGTAATACCATTATAAATTTGCAAAATTTCCATGGCTAAAAATTTACATAACCGATCATTTTGATTTCAGACATTGTAACTACGATTTACAAAAACTGTGTACAGTACTGAAAAATGCAGTAATAGTTCCAGTCCATGGTGAATCAACGCCATACATATTGCCAGCTGTTTCTGATGCAGTTCTGACACCTTTGCAGGATGGCATCTTGGATGCCATGGAACTTCTTCAAAAGGTTTGTTTATTAAATTGATAATCACATTATTATATATTGTATAACAAATTGATTAACATAATTTTAATTCTTGGTTTTTGTTTAAAAATAGGAAGCATTATCCAGTCCAGAGAACCTACGAACTATGATAGTTCCTGTTTTTACACAGCTTCTATATTTTTCAATGCTAACTTGTGAAGCACCATCTTATGGAAAGATACCTACTAAAGGAATATCTCAAGTCAGAGGCACTTCAGTGAGTATAACAAACAAACATCATTGTCAAAATAGAAACCTATTTCACTGAAACCGTGAACTTTCTTTTAGTCTGATTGGATATCCATGAATTATGTTCCTTTCGGAGAAAAAGCTCTGTCCATGGTCGTAAGTCTGTACCAAAAAACAGCTCACGAGTCTGCTGTAATAGATGGCAAAGTTTTGAAAAAGATGATCGAGGCGATGCGTTTACCTCTGTCTATGAAATATGCCTGTCCCTCGCATACAACTTGGAAATTGGCGATCACAAGTTTGCTAGCTGTTTTGCATACTGGATTACCGCTCGCTAGAACGTATCAAGAATCGTTTCAAAGTACTTGGCCTGTATTGGCAGACACTTTAGATGATTTTCTATTTCCTAAAAGGTATGTAATATAATCCTTTTTTCTGCTATTAGTATTACAAAATCATTAATTTGTATGTACTGTTCTTTTAAATTCATCTTTTATTAGTGCTTCACCGGTCGAACAAGGAGTTGAAGAGATTCAAGCGGACGAAGCTGTTGACTGCCAAGTGATGGAATTGCTACGCGATGAGGTTTTGCCTTATTCTCAACATATACCTCATCAATTTATTTTGCGAGTTGTTATGCTTTTAAACAAAGGTTCAATACATTCCGCAACAACGTCTAACTTAGGTACTGTTCAAATTATTTTTAAAGACAACTTTTCTGAAATTTTCTTTTTATTTAAACTAGTTTTTATTATTCTATAACAATTTTGATTTCGATCGTCAGTATCATTAACGTTGCATCCAAAGTTGTAATTTCAGACAAAAACGACGAGCCTAAGCTGAGAGAAGAGTTCGCAAAAACTTGCTTCGAAACGCTATTACAATTTTCACTTTTGGATGGTTTGAATGCTGACTTTGATTCGAACAAAGAAAAAAGTACTGACCCAGATGAGGGAGGCGTTGCTGGTCGACTGGCTGTTACAGCTTTGCTTCATAGATTTCAAGAGGTTCTCAGAAAGTATATTGACGATGAAAAACGTAGCGGAAAATGTCCCTTGCCGAGGTAACAATTGAAAGATGAACTTGAACGTTAATCACATTATGCAATTTTTTAAATAACATAATATGGAAATAAAAAAAGCAGTACGGGAATTGAATGTTCCAGGTACCGATTGTCAGAAATATCTTTCGTTTTAAAAGCTGTTGCAACGTTGGTGGTGTCACTCAAGAAAGCTCCATCAAGCAAAGGTAATTCCAGTTGTTTTTTGAATATTAAATTTATATGCATGAAAATGAAACCAGTTGATCAACATTTTATTTTATTTCAGTTGAAAAATCGGTTTGGGAACAATTGATTGGGCTGTATCCTTGTTTGGTAGAATGCACCGTCGCAACTGCTTCCGTACAAGTGTCTCGTTCGTTGAGAGAAGCACTGATACAATACCACGATTTACTAAGACCGCCTCTAAACGGTTCGACTACATCCAATGGCGTCTGACCGATGTATGAATCTTTAGTGAATCGTAGTGCGAATGTTTGCTAAATGACCAATTACATTTTTATTTTCAATGAACCACCCCCTCCGATCGTCTGAAATCAGTCATGTCAGCGACACAATACTGAGTACGGTGTGTTCGCGTTCACACAAAAACCTCTCATCTCCCTTTACAAAATTTTTTAGAGAATATAATTATATTACATTGTCAATCGAAACTTATCGTAGAAGAACAAATTGAAACAACAATTTTTCATCGAAACACTAAGTACTGTGCAATAAAAAAAAAAAAAAAAAAATTCCACGATTTGAATGAAAAAAAAAGAACAAAAATGAATCAATAATATTTTAGTCGACTTCGTGTTAGGATTAAGAGCTGATAATGTGTGTACGACTAAATGAGATTTGAAACAATGAAACATTATCGATTACACTGTGGCAAAATTGTATTTATTTTTTGATTGCATGTCGATAGCGTTTACAGTTCATTCAACGATCAACTGAGTTCCCCAACAGTAGTGGTATCAAAAATTTCATTCATTGTAAATTATACGAATCAAATGGTGTCTTATTTTTCACAAGTTCAATGTTAACACTTAGGCGTGGTAGTGTAGATTTTAGGAAGTTGTACTGTAAATATGACACGTATTTTATTTTCAAAATCAACTTTGTATAGCTTCGTATTGTTACCTTCGATATTTGTATTCTGATTTAAAATGTAATTTTCATGGAGCAGTTTATCAAATCACTTTCATTGAATCAGTGCTTCGCAGAGTGTATCAATCGTATGAAGAATTCGTTAAACAACCGCATAGATTGCAAGCTAAAGGCTTTTCTTTAACCTCTGTAAATTATCCGCCTGCAATTTTTGTTACCAAACCGAAATCGATACTCAATGAAATATTTTATCGTGTGCATTTTGTATAACACTTATACAATGATTCGCTGTAACGTGTACTAATTTTTTTTTATTGTCAACAGATAGCTGCGATAGGTGTTGTTATATGCATAAAAGCATAATTCAATTCTAGTAGTAAGAATGAAGGCTGGAGTAATGCTACATAAATTGACATAAGTATATGAATGATTTGTTTTCATTTTTGAAGATATGAAAAATTTATTTATCAATGAATGGCGTGACAAAAGAACGCTCGAGGAACCCAAAATGATGTATTACATTACACAAATGCGTTTTACACGATAATCAAATGATGTTTACGAACGTGAATTATAATAACGTACAAAATGTTGGGATATCGAATTTATATGGAAAATATTATGGAGATATTTATAATAAATGATATACCGTGAATTTGTATCATATTTTATATGAAAGTTATAGATGCGTTATCAAAATGTTGACAGTCTGTAGCATTCCTCCAGGTTCATAGATTTAATAACTACAAAACTGAATTTACAACAAATTATATTATTTGTACAGTTTTTTTTTAATTAAATTAATTGTTATATACTGATCATATAAGAGTGAAAAGAATTTCGATTTCTTCATCATTATTGTTCGTCCCCTGGAGCATTGTTTATAAAAGCTACCACATGTTTTATAAATAAAAATCTCACTTTTACGAATTATAAAATTTTATTATAACAAATAAGAGTAGCGTACAATTGAAAATGAGTATGACAAGATAAATATATTCACAGGTTTCAACGAAATATATGAGTGACTTTTTGTATCTTAAAAAATTATGTGTGTCCATTTGGAGTTTGGTCTGACTCTAGAGGCTGCCTTAAATGTGGTAAATACAACTTTCGAAACTGTAAGTACATGCATGCCACTTCTTGGTCTTTTTGTGTCAAAGATGTTACGTATTGGGTAAATTTGATGGCTCCTAAAAGAGAAAATCAATCAAATTTATATAATTTATAAAAACTCAATTCGCTTAATTCAATTCGATTAAATTTTATTATCTTCGTACCTTCTCGTCCATCGGGAAATCCAAATTTCTTAATTACATCGTTTTGAACTTCAACAACAAGAGGAAAGACATGTTGCAGGACCTTTGCCATACTGTAGCCTGCAGTCTCCTGAGCTGCAGCTAACTTAGGAGCAACTTCTGCTGAATTAAAGCGGTCCAATATTTCTCTGAAAGCAGCTGAATAATCATAAAATTAAAAAAAATTAATTTAAAACAACAATTCTATCGGTGAAACGTATTTTGCTATGAATAAACAATTATCAAATATTTACAATATTATAATATTTATCATATTTACTTTATAAGATCTTACTCTATAAAATGATTTAGTAAGTGTAGATTAAAGATACAATAATTTGTTTAATCTGTTTAAATTAAAATTTAAAGAACTGCACTTTACCTTTAACATTTTCTTGGGTGTACTCTGTGTATTGATGTTCTTCAGCTTTCATTGTTCACAAAATAATAAACGTATGAAAAAAATTGTTAATTATGAATTCACCCCAAAAACTTCTTTCACAACCACATTAAAATTAATAATGAAAACTGTTTTTTTTTTATTATGACGTTAATGTCATCTGTCAAAAGCATATAGAAATAAAGCCAAAATGTCGGAATGTGTATGAGTTGATGAAAGGTGAGTTTCCATGTACAGTATCCATAATCTTGCGATTGCTAACTGGAACGGCGGTCGATTTGATATTGCATAATTTTTTTATCTTAAAGGTCTTATTGAGAACTCGAAAAAGATATTTTTTGAGTAAGTCTTTATTCTTTGGTGTTTAAAATGTTACTGATGTCTACAGTTAACTTTTTGAAGTTCTTCTGCAGCGATGATCTCGTGCTTTTAAATTCATTTATTGCGTACATAAATAATTCGTTACTGGAAAGGCCCTTCTGTTGAAAATATAAAGAAATTAGATTTAATCAACTGTCATATTAAAAATTTCTAACTATATAAAGTATAAAAATAGTACAATAACAATAATTAATAAGTTGACATACTTCTTCCTTTGATATTCTGTTATAAATATCCAAAAATTCTCGAGTCTGACTGGTTTGATTTGGATGTAAGGAACAGTTGACCGATTCTGGACATTCTTGATGAAATTTCCTGAAAATATTTGGAACATTTGTTAACCAATAACCAAAAACACAATGAGAAAAATAGTTTTGTAATCATACTCACGATCTTGGAATATCTTCCTCATAAAATATTTGTTTCACAGGTTTCTTCTCATAAAGTCTGTTGTACTTTGGGTCGTATTTAGGTGGAAATTTTTTATAAATGTTGTACCAAATTGGCAAATCCTGATCCGGTAAATTTTGTGCTCGATGTAGTTGAGTAACTCTGTTAATTAATCATACACATTTTTATTGTATATTTGACTATATATTACAATAGTCCAATAAAAACAAATTAAAAACATTGCATATCAAATTGATAAAAACAAAACAAAATCGTTTCTTTTGATTATTGATGTCAAGATAATGTTTGTTTATTAACTTCTTACCTGTTAAATATTGAAGCTACTTTTTCCAGACGACTTTGAGCCATTGTTTATTTGATTGTCAATAATTATAACTGTTTAAATGATATTCAATTACACGATTCTTGACGTTATGATATAAATTGCGATTTTGGTTATGTTATTCATTAAAAGTTAATAGAACCGCCAGTAGGTGGCAGCGTAGTCAAGTACAGTAGTGTGAAGCGGGCGAAGCGCGTTTGAAAGACGTCCATACGAAAGTCCTTAAAATGTTCGTTTTCTGTTTCAAATATATTTTTAAATGATGTCTAGTACAGATATTGAGACTATAAATTATTTGTCCAAGCTATAAACGTTGTATTCGTTGTTGAAACTATAGGTAAATAAATTTAATAACCTATAAATTTATTTATCATTGGTCAAGTTGTCGATGATTTGTTTTGACTAGATCAATAAAGGCAATGAAGATCAATGCGAATTTGCAAAAAAAATTTGCAAAACACCTTATATTAATAATATTAATATAATATGAAATTGACTTCTTATTTTTGTCATCAAACTTTTCTTTTATGTTAAAAAATTTATCAAAAGCATGTTAAGAAGACAAAGATTAAGAAGATATTTATTATTATTTAACATTTTATAAAAAAAAATGTTTGTCTGACCCCTTGATCTTGACTTGTATTTATAAACAACCTAGCTGCCTTTCATATCACCTTAAATGTATCATTTCCTATTTTAAACATATAAATCCATGTTTCATCTACGAGTTAAATCAATGTTTTTAAAGTTTTTAAAGATAAACCAAGTTAGATTTTGTTTACTTGGGACAAACATCTTGGGAAATTTCTCTGGAACGGAATTGTAAAAAATAATAGAATCTTGCTGCATACTTTTTTCATGCCACTGCGGAAACAAGTACGATGATGAATTGCTCAAATATATTTATTTCGCGTTTACTTTATGCGCGCATTGTTTTTAGGAAATCTATTTTCTGTTGCCGTATTTGTTCGAACGTTTTTTTACCTCCCTTTCTGTAAACACAAACGTACCGTTTGCTCAAGATTGTATGGAGTCTGCTTTCCATCAAGTTTTATTGTGTTTAAATTATGAGATAAAATGTATTAGATCTTGTGTTCTTCGCCCCCATTGTAAATAACGGACCAAAGAATGTTTTTGTACTTGATGAAATTCAGTCAATGATTTTGGGGTTCGGGTGTTGCTTTAAAACTGATTTTTGCATTTCAGAATGAGTCGGTGATCAAACATAGCCGATGTCAAAGTTTACGGAACGCCTCTGGTGCAAGGAGAAAGAGACGATTTTTGCCTGTCAATATTTAACCTTTTTCAATCCCGAGGCAAAGGTTAAATAGCATATTGATGTTTCTTGAAAAAATTTTTCTTCAAAGACAGCATGTAAGTGTACGAATCACAAATTATCTATAGGATGTAGAAATATTTTCAGGTTTTCTTTGTTTTCATAAATATAATAAGCCTTTATTTTACAGTGCAAACTTTTGGCGCATTCCTTGAAGATGAGGTGTACTTCGTCGGTTTTATATAAAGGTAGAAAATGAGTTATATTTATCTCGAGCATAATCAAATTTATTGTCATTGTATATGATTAAACCCTTCATTGTTTTCAGCATCTTTTCAACACGCTTTTCAACGACTTCCATTCTTAAGAAACATCTCGCATGGATTGGACTCGCCGTTCCGATTTCACATACGGTATCATAAACTCATCTCCTGCATTCAGATGCAGACACCGATTTTGAGCGTAACAAACGCGATACAAATCTGTGCGAATTTTCGCGAACCAATCAGCTTTCGTTCCCGCCTCGAGGCCGCAGGTCAGAGTCTGAGAAAACCATTATAGGGTACGTACAATATACGACTTTTGGATTCACAAAAATTATTAATTCTATTATTTTTTTGTGAACAAATTGCGTTGAAACATATATTCGCACGCACTATCCTGTTGCATAATCCAGACTGCACATTCGTTGCGTCTACCCGTTATTGCGTGTGCTTACGAACTTTGTTTCGTGATGTCGACTACGAAGAGGACTGGCATGCCTGATTAGCTACGCAGAATGAGGCAGGGCATGTAACAATGGCACGCCGATACACAAGTGGCCCTTGTCGGAGTTCAGCTATGTTCAATGTGTGCGAGAGTTACCCCCACGTATACATAGTGAAAAAAAACTCGACTCGCACAAAATCTGATTTTCAATCGGTTGTTGGCTTTTCAAATTCGTATCCTTGAAGGGCGCTTGAAAACCGAAAAGCTTTTTCGATTTTTTTTTTCATTTTAATGAAGAGTGGGTTGTCAATAATTTCAATCCGACTTTTGTTTCAACTTCGCTTTGAGTTGCAACTTTTAGTTTTTTTTATTTATTTTTGCTAATTTGTAATTTAAAACTTCAAACTTTCAATAATGTTATCAATCAAACTAGAATACCAGAAGCGCAATTTCTTTAAATAAATAAATAAATAATTTAAATACTTTATAAAAATATTTTATACTGTTTTTACCAAGTAGCTATCTATCGATCAGATTGAGTTACACGGTCTCTTAATGTTATACCTGTTTTTGTTTAACGTTCAGTCTTATAATTGGATTCGACATTGCGGGTATAATCAAGGGAAATATATACGTAATTAATTCCCAGTGGACTGATTTGTACCGTTAACGTACTGAACTTTGATTCGATGGGAAACCTTTTTCCGCTGTTTCTACACCGGAGAGGGTCACTAGGGCCACAATTTCACGGATGAAATTATGCAATTTTGTTCGATAGGATTTTTAACTCAATTCTGAACGTTTCAGTAGTTTCAAAACTTTTAAGTCGGTATATAAAATTAAATCCTTAATCAATGGCCCATCACAATTCTGACTGACATTTTATATTTTCAGAGGAAACCTTCACTGCCACAACGAGGAAAAGTCGTCAGTTTCTTCATTCTGCGTAATCGAGACCTTTCTTTATATTTGGTTTGACAGGCTATTATTTGTAGCTACATAGTATACACGAGGAGTCAATGATCAACGTGTTCTCCTGCAGAATGTCGAACTGAGAATACACTTTTGCCCAGTATGATCGACTTGAGAGAGCTGAGAGCCATTCAAGTGCCCGTCCAAGCTTCTCAAAAGGTAAAGAGCACTTGACTATACATCACTACGTGTAACTGAGAACTTAAGATACATGTATAATAAAGGAATATGCTTGTAGCTATACATGTAGATACATCCAGTACGTGCTTGATAATTTTCGCAGTTTTAATATTTATTTCCCCCTCTAGAATTCGTTGCTCAAGCATTTGTTAAGTCACATCTTCCCGAAGGAAAAAAAAATTTTCATCTCAGTTCTTTTTTAATGAATCAATTTGATTGTGCATACTCACAAGATGTTTTTTTTTATTTCAGGTTTTGCACAACCGTCCAGGTAACGTTTTAGAGAACTTCTATTAAAAATAGTAGCAACAATTTCGCACAACCGCCGAATTCAAAAGTACACGGAAATTTAGTCCGCTCAATAATGCAGCTGCTATTAATCAACAGTTCGGTAACGTTCAATCAACCATCCCATGTTTGCACCGACAACAAATCTGACCAATTGTTTGTCCTCTGTGGGTTTTGTCTGCGCGCATTGGAACCCGCAGAATCGCGGGTAACTGCATGGTGTGCACGCGACGTGCGAGAACAGGAGCAGCATCAGGAGCAAGAGACTGCATGCAAGCGTGGTGCGCACGGGCCACGGGGTGCCGAATCACGTCGAAATGTCCAATTAGCCCTCAATCCCTCCCTTCGTGCGGCCAATCGCGCAGCGGCTTCCGCGGTGGCTCCGCCTCTCGCCGAGCACCGTTGCCCTTTTCCTCGTGACACTCGTGACAGCCGGCTGCAGTCTTCCTGCGAGCGTCAACCGAGTTACGTCGCAACCGTTCATCGAGTATACTTTTGTTTTTGCAAAGTCAACGAGACCAAGCTCGAATTCGTCCCCGGGATAAGATGATCTAGTTGTTTCAACTGAAATTGAAACGAGATTAAGAGGCAAGGATTGAGATAGTGAGATTCTAAAGCCGGAGTGTTTTTTGGAGACTAGTGCGAGACGTTTCTTTCGGATTGTTTTCGCAAGTGCCAAAATGTACCGTGAATTGGACGAGTAGTATATCAACGATGCTGAGTTCATAGTTCAGACGAATCGGCTAGTTTGACTCGGAGTGTCACAAGTTCAATTGTCGACGAAGTGTTTAGCGGTCTTTGCTGAGCCGAAAAATGTGTCCGGCGCTCGTTTCGGTCATCGCTTTCTTGCTCGTGGCTGGACAAAACGGCGTCCGAGCTAACTGGTGGTGAGTTTTCGTCATTCGCCAGTCGTCCCCCTCTTTGTGTACGCGTTGCTCTCAATGGTTGCGAAGAATCTCTGATTTTTCAGACGGTCTCACATCAATGAAGCACGTTTTGCAAAATTGTAGACCCCTTTGTGATTTGCCAGTGACATATTCAGTAATATGACCTTAAGATGTAACTAATAAGATGTAAAAAAGTGAATCTCTTAAAAATGTATCAAGGTTTCAAAACCAAAATTGTAATAAGAAATGTAAATCAAGGGAAAACATTTTACAATGTAACTCATGCGGTAAATTGTTATGCTAAAACGTTACGGTTTAATTGAAAGAAATTCATGCCGATTTGAATATCATTGAAAGAAGAGAAAAAACATGAGTTACCCACACACAATGTGCAAGAATAAATATTAAATGAATAAAATCGTGCTCCGGCACGGTCGCACACGATTCAAATTACAAAGAAGCTGGCAACATTTATGAATTTATGAAATTTATGAAATCTTTCTTTCTCTCTCAAATCGATTATCAAAGATTTTACATGGCCCGTAAAAAAATTCGCGTGAACCTTTCATCTGAAATGTGTGCAAAAGAGGTTGAACGGAGAAAACGAAAAAACTGACTTTTTTTGTTCAAATTGAGTTTATGACTTATCGCAAAGTAATGAGTATTTTGAATGACAATAAACGTTGTATTTCCATCTCGGAACCGTTCATTAGAAGTAAGAAGGTACTTTTTACAGTACTATTGAATGCTTTTCTGCCAGATAATAACACGCTTGAGTCGCTCCTTGATGTATCGGGGCTCACGCCGAAACCGAATTAATTGCTTGCTATCGTTGTACATCACAAAATCAGAGATAAAGCAAAGACCGAGCATAAATAATTGATAATCATAGTTCGATCATTGCGAGTGCGAATGATAATTTATCATATCGGATTGAAAATTAAAAACTGAAATTACAAACGTGAACCCTAAGATGATCTGTTACTCAACAATTAATTATCGGGTTACTTAAGAAAATGAGAAATACAAATTGAAAAGATAATCTATATTTTTTTTCTGTTAAATTTATTCTCTTTTTTTTCAGGAAATGTTTTAAGTGAGTAATTAAAGTCGATTGAAATTCGCCTCGTTTACAAGTTTTTCTCCTCAGCATCACTCTCAGGAGTGAAACAGTCAAATTTAGTCGCGCGTTTGTATATTTTTTGTCTAACGGGTCTTCTGTTGAAATGTTCACATTCAATTTGTCCTTTTGTTCTTTTCTGTGACTTCTCGAGTTTTATTTTGTAAACAAGAATTTTGATGTGATAAAGAGGTCAGTTCCATGGAAAGCAGATAATAAATTCGAGAACAAGCAACGATGCAATAAAGAACAAACGACGCGATTTAACGGGAGGAAGTATATTTTATTTCGGATATAATGAGCAGCAAATACATTATTAATGGGACAAATGCAAAAGCTTAGATTACGAAATGCGTGCGAGCACGTAGCGCCACAGAAAGCTTGACATTTTCTTCCCAGAAGTATTAGACTATTCCGAAACGAATCGGTAGCTTGTATTCATAAGCGTGAAAGTTCGTTACGGAAATAATAAACTTGTCACTTTTAAAGATACCTTGCGACTTTTTAAGAAAATTATAGGCTAAAAATATCGTCGCGATATGGAGCCGGCCTTTTTTATTCCCGGAATTGATTTGATTTAAACTTCTATTCTCTTTCTTTTTAATTTATATCGGCTTGTATAGAAACCACGTACGATATAAAGGGGGCAAAAGGTGCTAGGAGATAGACTGTTGTTGAATTATCAAATTAGTCCAAAACATTTTTTTCGCGTGTCGACCTCACGCTTCATTGACCGATTCGCGTGTTCGTTAAGTTTGTAATAACTTATTTATAAAACGACAACAGTTGCTAATTTGAGTCTTTATAGATGAAAATTCGATTAGCGTCACGGTCGTGTCACACTTTGTGATTGTTCATCTCTTTTTCGTTGGGTATATGAACTTACGTCATTATTCCATCTTTTGATCAAATTACAAAGTTGCTTTAAATCTGTTTGAACATTTTATAAGCTGGATTCGTTAAAATTTAACGATTGCAAAATTTTGCTATAGGAATATCATGTATCCCTGAGTTTGCAAACTGTTTTTTGGACAAACGAATGTTAGCATAGAAGGATTAATTTTCAGTAATGATAAACTAATGATTTAAATTAACGAATATTAATTATTTTGCTTGATATAAAAATGAGAAGTGAAACAGTTCTTGAAACCGTTCATTGAAATGGATACCGGTCTGTTGCCGATGTTGAGCCGACGCTCGACAGCGGCGGTCGAGCGATCGTTTGAAAACATTTTATTTCTGACAAACTGGTTCCCCGGGCGATTAATCGCCCCCACTCTAGTGATCGCGGTCAGCGAATAGAGCCCCTCGCTATATTGGTTAGGCATCTCTCGTTTTTCCCTTATCGTTTTATTTTCATCCTCGACGCTAGTGGCTATACAAAATAAGACGATACCACCTAATTGCAAATGAATGGCGCTCTCGCATCTACCGGGTGTCTCGACTGCCAAATATATGACCCCCCGAAATTATAGTGCCATCGGGAGAGCTATCTCTGACGAGCGTCAACTCTGCAGTCGCTCTCCCCGGCTTTGAAAATCTTAACTTGAGATTATACAATGAACAACTTTCAGTTGACTACAAAATAATTAACAAACAAACAAAAAAAGAAATGAAAGAAAATGAATATGAACAAAATTGTTTTGCAATTTCAAAGAGTTTTGACGAAACACTTTAGTAAAGAAGAAAGAAATTAGAAAGGAGAAACTCTGTTTTGCAATTTTAATGATTTTTGGTAAAACAATTCAGCAAAGATCCCCTCCTATCTTTCCTGGTATAATAATTAGAATGACTGTACTCCGTTTTACGGCCAATAATGTAACATTTTATTATTTTGCAAATAAAATTTTATGTTCCCAAGAATGAAGCCATTTCGTATCAGCTTCATACGCCGTCTCTCTGATACGAGAGAGTATGTGAGGAAAGATTCATTAGAAAATCATCTTTCAATTTCTTCAGTGATAACTGCATTTTATTCGCTCTCTTCGGGCGCTCGTAACTGCCAGTCAACCGATTGAGTTAGGTTCTAAAAAAGACGAACCGTCAATAAACAAATCAAATCACAAAGATAAACAAAATTGGCAACAATTCAAGCTCCCCCGGACGTCGTACTCATTATACTAGGCGCATTAATAATTTGCAATTTGCTTTTAGTCATCAGCTAACAATCCGATTTGCGTGAATCCCAAAGGACACATCAATTTGGAATCTCTCGCTGCAAGTTCGGCTCCGCGCGACAACCAAAGGAGGGCTAAGAAATCGGCTTTTAAAATGCCACGCCTTGGTACAAAAAATGAAAAAAATAAATAAATACAAAAACTTGAAAAAAAAATAAAAATAAATAAATAAATAAAATAAAATGAAAATAGCCAGCGCTCGAATTTAGCGGACCGCTTTAATAAAGCCACTTCTATTAACGAGTCGCATTATGGTTGTACGCGCACCGACTTTACGAGGGCGATTAAAAATCGCATTAACGCCTCCCCACCATGTCAATTTTCTTCTGCCCCAAAGTGCATCTTGTTCTGTTCCTTTTGTTCGCTCGCGGCTGGCCTTATCCGCCACAGGTCGTTCTTTTTTCGCATCTGGCCCGAATCTCAATTTCACTTCGACTCCTCGCATCTCTTATCTCCCGTTCCTCCTGTGCTCCTCACTGCCTCATCTTTCGCGTCGCATTCTCACGCTGACAAACATTCTTTTTTTCGGCCCGACTTTTTGCTCTCTCAGGTGCGTTGTACGAAAATGTTTGGGCTGGGCTTTAATGATGATTATTGATGACATTTCTCTGTTAAAAATTTGAGCATGAGACTTTGTGGATTATACATGAAAATTAGCTCGTGTCGGGCATGAGAAAAGTAAGATGAATGACGAAGATTGGACGAATCGGATTTGGACATGTTTTTTCTCTTTGTTTTGGAATCTCAAGAGAAACTTTTTTAAACAAAAAAAATGAACTAAAAAAACAAAATTAAATTAAAACAAAAATATTGTATGTCGTATCAGAATAATAAAATCAGCATACAGATAGTATCCGAGGTTTTTTTTCGGTATTCTAAAATTGAACGCGTCATATTTTTAATGATCACGTCCGGCGAACAAAAAAAGGTCCATTAAGATTTTTGCTGTACAGTTATTAAAGATAAGAGCAATATACCCGAATGGAAAAGCCCTGTTCGAATAACGAGCCGAGTTTCAATATGACTGATACGATTATCATCTCGCTCGGTGGAATCAATATCTGCTCTCGCCTAATCAGATTCATTTTGTTGGTTCTCATTAGTTCTGTCCACCTCTGCGATCCATCTTTCAATTGTTCTTGAAAACTTTTCTTGTTTTTTTTAATCAAGTCCAGCTATAAAAACTAATTGACTGGCGGATTAGATGTTCTCTCTCTCTCTCTTTGTATAAAAAAAACTTTTGTCCCTGAATAATGGATTAGATTTAATTTCATTAGCCAGTGATAGGAATGACAGTTTTCGTTATTGCGGCTGGATCGTTTTCTCGATTTTCTCGATGGATGTTAACATTTAACAAACTTCAATTTTATTTTTGTGAGTTGGAAAAGAAAATAAAGAATGGAAACAAAAAAAAAGTTAATTGAAGTTAAGATACGGCGAAATTTATGGCGACGAAAGGAACAGATTGTAAATTAAATCTTGGGATTCCTCGTGGCGCGAAGATTATATTCTCACCTGTGAATTGTAATGTAATGTTGCGACGTTGATGATAACTGTATATGTGTAATAAAGCATCCATTTGGGTTTCGCAGCAGCGAACGGTTCCGATGTCGTCGGAGCGTTTACCTTTAGCTCTCTCGCGCTCTTTTGACAACGCCGCGGCTTCAATTTCACGTGTAGCGATATAGAGGAGGGACAACTTCGAGCTTTTACGACGGACATTAAAATTTTTTCTAACGAGTGTGTGCGCCCCGCGAGAAACGAATATAAAAGAAAAGAATGATATAAAGTCGACAAGAAAAATCCGTCTCAATGGGCGATATGCCTCGTCGCAGAAAGCTAGTTTATGGTATTTGCTCTGCCGATAGGCCACGACTTCAAGGCCCCCATGGAAAATATATAATAAACTCTTCAAACAAAATTTATCCGCTCTGGGATTTTTTTTTCTCACATCGAAATAAAAGTTCTGGCCGCTGATAAGATAGTACAATATCAATCATACATTTTTTTATTCCTAGAACTAATTCTCTCTCTTTCACGGTTCTTTTTTTTTGGTGTTTATTTATTTTTTTTATAGTGCAAAAAATTGTCAAGATTCATTAGATTACTTTCGGTTGCAAATCATCGTGCAGGTGTCCGGCAATTGAAAAAGGCAATAAACTGGACGATAAATTGGAACGTTATTTTTTTCGATGGGTTTTCCAATAAAAATGTATCTTTCTTGATCCTCCCTTCTGCCTCCGATATTTCTGCCGATGTTTATTAGTTTAAGATACCTCTGACGAAACAGTAAAAATAGCATTTTTCAAATAACAATCAGTTATTTCAACATTAGTTATTCATTACATTATTAACATTACTATTATACATTATTAACATTCACTTATTCATTATCAAATAACAATCAAACATTCAAAATATTTTACATCATCGAATTTTTTTCTTTAACAAATGTTATTCCACCGAGGATGTCAGAATTGGTTTAAAACGGAACCAACTATATTTTCAATTGTTAAAAAATGCATGTAATTCTGACGTGTTTTATTTATCGTTAAAATCATCTTAGTTTGAATTTGTTTTTAGGGGCGAGACGGAAAGTAAAAATGTCAAAGGCCCTATGTACTTTTTCCCGGTTCTTCTTACCACCATCGATTATAATTTTGTTTATGACGTCTATTAGATTTGTTCATTCGGTTTCATTGGATTCGGGGCCATGAAACGAAGGGACGGTCCTTGCGATATGCAAGGGCATCGCCACCGCAGCGCGCAGTTTCCCCCGACGAATTTATTTTCCAAGTCAAACATAAAGTGTCCCGTAATATATTATACGTTCAACGTCATCTTGCGCTATCGTAAAAGGAGAGAAAAAAAGAAAGATATATCCGAGGGGTTCGCGCTATTACGGCTTGTAAAAGGCCTGGGCTCGTTACTTTTCTCGCGCGTAAGCTTCCTCCCTGATGTTTTTTTTTTCCAATTGCACCGCGTTAATTCTTTGTTAAGCGTGAGCCACTCGTTATTTCGCGTCATCGATGATTGTAAATCAACGTCTTTACGATTGTTTTTCTAGCTGATTCTTAAACGACGTTAATCCGATGCCTTTTCCGACTGCCGTAATCGACATTTTTGAGATGCTTTGGAGTCTTAGCATATTGGATAACAAAAAGTTTTCATACACAAATGAGAATCGCAACAAAAAAAGCGAACAGTTAATTAATGTAAAACTCGTTTAATAATTAGAATCCAAATTTTTAACCACGATTTAACGCGGTGGGATCGCTGAATGCGGTATATATATACATATACAATATTCATGGCGACAAAAATACTTGTTTTTCTGGTCAGCTTATTTAAATGAAAAATGAAAAAAAAGTTAATACCAAAGTTAATGGCCCCAATAAATTGAATATTTAAGAAAACTTTGTTTGATAAACTCATAATTATAAGCGAGAAGAATTGTAAAGTGCGCTAAATCCCAAGTTATATTCTTTACCAAACAAATTTATAATTCAAAAAAAAAAAAAAAAATGAAAAAAAAGGGACAAGGTCGAGGGAAAGAGACGCTCAATGCACGTTGTAATTGCGAATCTTTTCTCATTAAGTCGGTCATTAGTCTTGACGTTGCGTTCTAAATTAAAAGATTAAAATATAAATGGATGCGAGCAAATCGGACATGACTCCTGTTCAACAATGAAAATGATTGGTGAATTTTACTACAGCACTCATATCAGTATTACACTAGTGAAATTTACCATCGAACATTCCACGTTGTAATAAATAATAAGGGATTTGATTTACGTTTTTTCATTATCAGTTTTTCGTTAATTTTATTATTATTATTTTTATTTTGCAAAAGAAAATCTGTTAATAAGGCATGACGCTCTGATAGCCTCGGCTTTCGAATTCTGTCCGAGAGAAAGGCGAGCTTTTTATTCGGCAATGCTAAATAAATCGATCAATTTGCGCTCCACCTGCACGACCAACGCGAATTTAATATCCGAATTAACCAGTTAATTACAATTCTCTGAATACGTAATCAACATTGATTGATTCGCCAAATAATGAACAACAAAATATTTACAATAAAATAATTCAATTAATGAAATTGTTGATTTAATTAAACAATTGAATTAAATGAAGTTCAAAAAATCGTACCAAATAAAATTTTTTCATGCTCGTTTTATCTCAACGACGAAAAAGAGGAGAAAAAAGTGACTGGTCAAAAATTCTTGTCATAAAAAGATGTCGCAGGACTAACAATCCTATTTTCTTATTCGAGAAAAGGAAAGAGAGAGAAGGGGAACAAATATAAGCTGATGCGGCTGGATTGTTACATACATATCGGTCCTTCAGCGAGACAAAAACACGCTCGTCGCCTCGTCCTGTGTTATTCGTTTGTCGACTCTTTTTTCGTATAAGCGCGCGGCTACCTTTCCCTCACTGCATTACGTTTCTTGCGCTTTTCTCATGCGACGACTTCTTGCTATTTCTTCTTGTTCGCGTTTCTGCCGTGCTCGAAAAATCACCGACAAAGGCCGGGTAACAGGATTTAGGATACCAAAAAACGACTACCTCAATTCTCACTCTTAAGATGTTATCTACGTCGAATCAATTTTATCGTACATCCGATAATCTCGAAATATTTTTGAAGCGCGATCCGGTTCCTTCTTTTCTTTTTTTTTTGTTCTTGTACCATCCAAAATGCATCACTGATGCAACTCTCCTCGCGACAAACCGCATACAAAACTTTGCCGCGAAATTTAAACAATTCAGCGACGATGAATTGTACGAAATTGTTTACTTATCACTTTATAAATTTCAACTTTATAAAGCTAATGAAATCTCAAATTGCCCATCTTATTAACATGACAAAAGCCTCGGTTGCAGGTACCCTTGAAAAGCGACGGTGACGTCACCGGTGGGCTGCACTTCTCGCACCTACGCGTCCAAGACTTGGAGGACGTCTTCTGTATTTTGAATCCCTATGTTCAGACACAACAAAATGGATTAAAAACAAAGAGGAGAAGAAATAAAAAAAAGAAAAAAAAAGAGTGTAGATTGGACCGTTGCAAATATTTTGATGTCGGCTAAAATTAGCATGCCATTTGGTAGCGATTCGGGTCAAAACAATGTTTATTGTTGTTGAGGGGATTTATTGGGACGAGACGCATCTGCGACGATGGGTCTTTGATCGATAACGATACCAACAAAGATACGACGGCGTTTGATGCCACCGACAGGTATTCCGGACTGACCCTGCATCAAGCCCTCGAAAAGCACCTTACCTGGCGGCGATGAAAAGCGCTCTCTTTTGCGCCACTAGAAAAGCCAATTATCGGCCTAACAAAGCTTCGGTTTTTCATAGACACAAAAGAGCGCGAGAGACCCTTTTCCGCACGGCGCTCTCTGTTGCTATTTATAAAATAATTACATTTCTAAATCCATCTTTAGTGCTGCCACCATACTTTACAGGCCATTCAATCTAATTGCCTCACCACTTTGCGTCGACCATTTTTTTTTCTTTCTTCTTTTTTCGGTTTAAAATTTTCTAAGGGACCGATCAAGTTCTCGTTGATAAAAATTTGAAAGTCTGAAAATTTGAAAAGCCAAAATTCAGAACTTGACCGAGACTGATAAACTAAATTTTGATTTTTAATAATTCATTAAACTAAAAGCTGATTTGAAATTAAAAAATCTAATTTGATGATCACCGTGATTTGAACTTATTGCTGATTGAACTTTGGGTGCAACAAAAAAGTTTCAGTAGTTTTGTTAAGCAGTTTATATTCACTTAGGAGATTAATACCACCGCAGGTAGAAAGCGAAGTGCACTTTTTAAAAAACGCCGCAAACACTTGTTTATGACTTTTATGACACTCTTGGGAAAGTCGAAAAATAAATACGGACGAGTAATTGATACACTGGTGTCATAATCAACATGGCTTTTTCAGTTATGTAACTGAAACTTCAGTACGCAGTTGCCGTTTCAATTTGTTGTACAATTTGTTACGCGCCATTTTTTTCGTTCGTTTCTTTTATTCGGCACTTTCGCGTCAGATCAAATTTAATTCTTGTTTCCATCTGATTGAACTTAGCTGAACTGACTGTTAGTTTCATTAATCAAACTTTTTATTAATCAAATCTTTTTCTGCGCAAAGTTTCATATTCAGAGTTTTATAATTTTGAATGTAAAAAAGGTTTAAAGCAATTGATAAAATATTCTGATAGATGGTTGTAAAAGGAAAGCAAAAAACGGGCGATAGATTGGATCAGTTGAAAAGACAAAGTGGATCTGTTATCAGCGTTCATATCGGCCGTTGAATGACGTTTCTTAGAACCACTTGAAAAATGTGATCGCTCTCCGCAGATCGATGATCGATTCGCTCGTTCGACAACCGCGGGGGCTGATAGCGACACTGATTTTGAATGCGCATTTTAATTAGATGCACAGTGGAGCACGAAAAGTCCATCGGCCTATCTGCGAAACACACTTGTTGAACGCGTGGTCTATCTTTGGCCATAGATCACTCGCTGTTCGTATAGTCACGGTGGCATCCTTCCTGTACCATCCCTCTTGATCGCGTGCACTTCCATAATGCTCTAAACTCTGTTCCAACGAATTTTATTTAACTTTAAAAACTGAGTGAAAAATTGAGCCCTTTTTATCAACCAAGATATTAAATCAAAAATAAAAATGCAATGAAAAATCGAAATGAAAACCAACTAATAATTTATCATGCAAAATTTTTTAAAAGAAAAGAAATCTTGAAATTATAATTTGACTGCAATGATAATCTGTAATGTATTTTGCAAAATTATTTTTATTCTTGATATAAAAATTGTGATAAAATATTGGATGAATGAAATAAAAATGTTGTGTAATGATAATATCTATTTAGGGCATTTTGTGAAGAAATTTTTTATATGGAAAAATCATTAGACTTTTCGTTATGGCTTTTAATCGTTATGCATGATGAATTCAATTTTAGTCCTGTAATTACAGTGAAAGCCAAATAATTTGCATAAATGTGGGTACGAATTGCACAAGACACTTTTAATGCCTTCGATCTAAAACGTTGATAAGTTGGAACAATTTTTTATTATTTTTTGTCCCGTTCAATAAATTGATTACCATCTAAATGGTCCAATTTGTAACGAGAGCAGTTTGTTTTTGTTCTTTCGGTGTTTTTCGATCAATGAAAATGGTTTTCCGGGTTAATTAGCAACGGACAACGATAAGATCGATAATTAGCCGAAGGTGGCTCAACTTCATCTCACACTAAGAGCATCAAATATCCCCAAAGTTTGATAAAAAGTGTGTCGTTCGGCGATAAACTCGCGCCAACTTCCCTACTTGCGGCAACTTGTTACATTTGTGGGGTATAAATGATTGCTTCAGTCTGCCAAAGTTTAGCTCAGTTCGTTTCAAAAGTTGGACTTTATCAAAACACAGATGAAAGTCTGTCAGGATATTATTGTAAGTGTGTCTGTCAAGTTTTAAGAGGACTCTTGGGTCGAGATATGCTTTTTCTTATGCAAACTTTTTCCCTCTCTCTCGAAATCATCATTTTTGAGTCGATAATCAGACGGCAATCACATTTTACATTTGAATTTCAAAGACATTTAAATACTTGATAATTTGCAATTTTGTATATTGCATTTTTGTTGTTTTATTTATTTGTTTGATTTCTTTTAACTTCAATTCGTGCAAAAAGTTTTGATCCATTGAAATTAGTCGATGAGAGAAGAAATCGCACGATGGAAACCGTAGAAATTCGGGGTGACGACAGCAACCATGCGATCTGGCATGCAAATCGACTTACGCGTGTCGCTCTCGTCGTCGGATGTCTTCATGTCGATAAGCGGCTAAATCGCGTGCCATTTAGTTCGAGGGTGGCCGCGTATAGTAATCGTTTTTCATATCAAGCCAATTTTCCATTTTCTTACAAATTAGTTTTTACTTTGCAAAAACATACCATTCGTCGCTTATTTTGAAGGCCGAATTTAATTTTGGTTTTTATTTATTTTTATTTTCTTTTATTCTCATTGATATAAATTTGGATTTGGAAGATTTGAATTGTGCGAAGTTCAAAATGTTGAATACCATATCGACGTTTATAGCACGAGTAAAAATAAATGGTCAGGCAAATTCGATTAAGATCCTCGCGGTTAGGTTGTGATGAATAATGAATTATAAAAAGAATATGATATATATAGTTTATTTCAAGAAAATAACGTTCTTGCCAATTGATGGCATGTTTTTTTATAACAGGAAATCATTCAAGTAAGATAGAAAATTTAATTTTGATAACACGACGCTATTTTAAAAAAACTCTCTGGATATGTTGATTACGGATATCATTAATTAACGTTTTAATTATTGAGATTTTTCCTGTTCACGAATTTGGGATGTTTGGTAACGAAATTGAAAATTCATTACGATGCATAATTATCTCAGGTCACTGAAGTAGTTTTTATCGATAATTTATTTTCGAATGCCAATTTTACCGAAAGATCTTTATCTTAAAATATATATACAATTTGCTTGAAAATCTCTCCTTATGCAATATTTGAAACATTATCGAACCTTTAATAATGCAGACTTGAAAAATTCTAATTTGTAAAACTCGAAGACAAAAACAACAGCCGATAAATCCTTGTCCAATAATATAGGACTATTCTAACCATCATGAATAAATTTTCCACCATTGTCATACATATCATTTTGTTTATTGTCTTCGCCATCGACGAAGTATCCCCGGTCGATACTTTTTTCGTCTCTTTTTAATCCGAAACCATTCACAGGCGAATCCGTACTCTACCCATAAATTCATCAAACGCACATCAAACTGAAAAAGAAAAAAAAACGTCCCAACAAAATTTCACAAAAGCCCCCCAAAAACATCGACATAGATCACGCGATCAATCGGCAAAGTCGAGGAAACGAAATTACGTTTCTCGGCTCGAAACGACCCAATAACCTGGAACTAATCTTCAACCGAAAATAATCGCGGCATAAATCAGATAATTAGCATACTTTGCAATCACTGATTGACAGTAAACGTGAAATAAAAACTTTTGGATAATGGCACGTCGATTTGAATCCGAGAGTGAAAAAGAGAATCGACAGATGAGTTACGTAAAAGGTGTGTATATCGTCGAGAACCACATTTTTATGTAAATTGATATAATGCGGCCTTTTAAATTATTGGTCGTTCCGTTTTTTAATAGCACTCTAGTGTATTTTCGATGTTACAGTAAAATTGTTTGTATGTCGACTAATTTTTAGTCGCAAACGCCGCGGTTGTGCCTCCGCAGTCGTTCAGCGGCGGGGGAATTCCGAAACCCGAAATTTCATAAACACTATTTTGCAAATGTTTTAGAAAATCACACGCTCTGATAAGAGTTAATTGCAATATTTATATTCCATTTCTGTATTTACGACAGATTTATCAGCGAAATATGGTCAAACATCGATTCACAATTACCAAAACCGAATACATATTATTTCTGTCCACTGTTTTTGCAAGACATCCATTTTTGATCGCCACAACTCTTATTCCATCGATTAAAGTTGTATAATGTGCGCATTTTTATATATTTAGTCGCTTGATTATTGGTTTATGATTTTTCGTATCGCGTTTCTCAAAATTTTGAATGATTCATTGCGAAAAATCTCTCCTGACCGATGACTAAAATTACGTCATTTTACTGTTAAAAACATTTTCTCCTGGCATTTCTAAAATCGAACGACTAAAAATATGGTATTTTTCCAATAAAATTTATCAAGTTTGCTTCAAATCAGACAATTTGTCAATTCGGACATCTGACATTAGATGCTTAAGGTGATTGCTCAACCCCTCTTAATTTTGAGAAAACGAGTTCCGATAGAACTCCAACAATTCTCAATGAAATTGAACAAAAATCGATCCAGCAAT